>VYZW01002788.1:99887-122641 GCA_013401315.1 Balaeniceps rex | reverse complement strand
GACATGGTTTAGTGGTGGACTTGGTAATGTTAGGTTAACAGCTGGACTCGGTGATCTTAAATTAAAGGTCTTTCAACCTAAATGATTCTGTGATTTGCAACATAGTCACAAATCTGTGAAGCATTTTGATTGCTGAATTTGTGTCTTCGTACACATTCTTAGTATTTCATATTTAATTATATTTGCTTGATATGCACTTGATAGGAGTCATATTTAGGAGTGATCTACTGATCACTGGCCTGGCAAATATTCTAAGGCTACCCTTACTGATAAAAAAATGCTTATCAGCCCTGTATGAGTGATAGAAATAAAGACAGATAAGCAACTATACAGCAGATTTACCTGTTTGAGACAAACTAACTGGAAAAATCTAAAAAGCCTCCACATCCTACACACCAAAAGGGGAAAGAGAACAGCATTAAGTTGGCTTCTCTGTCTGTTCTGTATACCACAGGAATCAAAGGGAATGTGAGATTAAAGTTATGCCTCAGTTTTAACTGTTACATTATAGTGCATATGAGATGTAACATACATTTAGAAGAAGCCTGAATTTACAATATCTAGAGTCTTATATTTCAGTTGCAGATATGGCACTATCTAAAGTTATTTCTCCACTTCATTTTTCTTATTGAATTTGTTTTGTTATATAGCCTCAGTTTTAGGCTTTCAAATACAGAGATAAATAGAAAATGGAACAAAATGAATCATGAGTTTGCAAAAAGAAGATTGCACTAGATTAACCTGATATCCTCCTCTGAGAAGATAACTGAACTTCTAGACAAAGAAATGAAATGGATTTAGTCTCTCTGAATGTCAGCATTTGACAGTGCCTCAAGTACCTACTGACTAGAATTCACCAGCAGAAGGCAGCTACAAAAAAGGCAAGTTTAATGGAAGTCAAGCCTGAGAAAAATAGGAATTCATTAAAGAATCACAAGACTAGTAAGAACAAGGGGAAATGTCAATTAGTGTGATGAAAGGGAATCACTTGCTGTTAGTCAAGTTACCTGAGTCATTTTTTAAAAAGTGGTCCTGGGACAGGAGGCATTAATGACCTTTGCACAAAACAGTTTATGCCAGAGAAGTCAAATGATGACAAAAAAAATTGTGAATCACTATCAAGACAGAGGGAGATTGAAATATCAGAAAAAAAGAGCTGGGCAGTGTTTAGGACCACATTAATAGAAATGGTCTGAAATTCAGTAGCAGAAAATGAAGAACCAAAGAATATGGAATTTATGCCGTGTGCTGTGGAATGAAGAATTATTTGAGTACCTTAAGGGCAGATGCAGACTTAGCAGCGGAAGGTGGTTATAAAAAAAAATTAAAAGAAGAGAAATACAATAATTAGGCATATCAGGTGAAATATTTTCATTTCAGATAGAGCAATATTAGTGTCATTAACAACTGGGCTAGACTCCAATGAAACAGCAACAGTAGGCTTGAACAGCAACTCTCCATTCCTCCCAGAACATCATTACTGCTTTAACACTGGACATTGCCACCTCCCCATGGTTGATCTCTAATTCTATAGACTTGACAGTCACCATTCCAGCAAACCTGGTGTGCATGTATATTTACACCAATATAGAGATGCACAGATTTGGCAGAAATGCAGAGAACCCTGGAGTATGTATATATAAGGAAAAGAGAAAACCTGAGCTGTGAATATTACCCAGTTAACTGATACTGTGTAACATAAAAAGTTCTCCAAGATAGTGCTGCAACACATTCCTACAGCATAGATTAGTTCATGACATGTTGCCTACAGTAAACGTCAGCCTGTGAAATACAGCTGAGTTACAGCTGTGAGTGAATTGGTAGACCCAAAATCATCTACTGCTTTCTGAATATATTAACACCTAATCTGTATTCCTTTAAAATATGTAATTGTTTACTTTCCAGATGTAAAAATAAATTAAGAAATTCCATTTTCAACTTCAATCCATCTGTTTGTGGACAGCTGTTCTGAATGGCATCACATTCAGGATTTTAATGGGCTTAGCAAAACAAGAAATGTTTGACAGTGTCCCTCATGCCTAAAGTAATTTCCCTCAATTTTCACCTGCTTTAATTTGCCCTGGCAAGAAGCTACACTGACCACATGACAGTCAGTCTTGTGCACATACACCACAGTCAATTCTATTATCAAATACCTATTTTCAGTTATTTTTTTTATTTCATAAAATAAAATACTCTGTACTTTTGCTACTATGCTCCTATACATTTAGGGTCAGCTCTCCTGTCTCCAGTCCAATAAACCTATTAAAAAATATCTTTCGCCTTTACCATAGATCATCAAACAGTTTTATCATGACCCTATCAGATATTACGAATTTATCCTACAGATCCATTTTATTTCTAAAACTCTAAAATAGCTTAGTTCTCTCTCTTTTACTCTCCTGACATAACTGAAATATTAGGATAATACAAGCAATATTCCTACAATTCTTAAAATAAAGTAAGTCTCACTTCTGTCTTCACAGGTGCTCATGAAATGCCCTGCTCACATCTAGGTTCACGAGAACAGAAGTTCCTTAAAATCACAGCACACCACCTTGCAAGCTCAAGCCCTTTAACTTATGATCAAGCCTTTAATTAAGGACAGTAATGTCCTGGGTAGCTAATAGCAGTGAGATTGCCTGCACTGAGAGCTGTCTTAGGCTTACTTGGGCAGTTATGCTCCTCTCTTTGTGTGCTTGTTTCATTCTTTCTACTGCTTTAGATTTTAATAGTCTACATACTTTAAGTTGATTAATATTTGTAGGATAGTAGTGAGATAAGTCACTAAACCCCCAAATCGTTTGGTTTTGAACACAACGGTTGTATTTAGAGGCCATTATACTTTCTGCCAAAATGTTTCAAACTTAGTTTTCAGGGTGTTTTCAGTGATGTAGCGTCCATCTTCTCTGTCATGCATTTTTATGACAGAAACATGCATTTTCTTCTGTCAAAATTCCTTCTCCAATTCAAATTCTTTGTTGAAAAATCCATTAATGCTTGTCATCAGCTTGTCAGCTGCTTAAAACCAAGCTTTTTACAGTAATCAGTCAATGTCTTGAAATCAATTATGGGTAATCCAAAAATATTTTAAATTAAATGTGTCATTATTACTTAGTCCAATTACTCCAAATGATGCTATAAAATATTAAAAAGTTAGTAAAAAGTTGGATTTTATTTAATTGCACTTTATTAAGTAAATAACTTTTTTTAAAAATTTTTGGGAAGACAAAAGTGGATTATTTCCCCCGTGGCCAATTTCATTATTTTTAAGTAAAACCTTCACCCGCAAGGGTGAGACACACACAGGAGTGAGACACAAAAATGACAATTTTTGTGTCAAACAGACACTTACAGAGAGTGAAGAGATCACTAAAAATTTAGCCTAGAATTTTTTTTCAATTTTTCACTTTGATTCTCCTCTTTAGAAGGTACCCAGGACAGCTGTGTTATGCCACAAATGCATTTAACTAGCAGCCAAACTAATGTGTTTACCAACAACATTTAGACCCTATTTCAATAATCAGACTTTTTTTTTGTGGTAACTGGTAAGTTCACCCTGTCCTTTCAGCTCCACCTGGAAATTAATCTACACAATGCATTTTTATCACCTTGTAATGAAATCAAAAGTAAATTTCCATAAAATATTCACAAATAACATTGATTCTCTTCGAGGGACAGCTATGCAGGCCAACTTCTTACATCAGTTATTTTACCTCTTGAGCACAAAAGATTTTAAACTTCATATTTAAGAAAATGTTGAGGGTGAATTCATTTTAAAATGTACCACTTATCTCCCACTACAATCATTCTGTCTTTATCCAGGCACAACTCCCCTTGATGTCATGGAAAATGCTTTACAAAGGCTGCATGATCAGCTTCATGCAGAACAAAAATAAGAAAGGCTGTCTGCAGAGTGCTGTCAAACCTTTACCGATGCAAGAAAATCTGTTACAACTTGTTCTTTACCACTGCAATTTGTAAAGCTACAACTTCTGCTTTCTCTTCCATGTACAGCCAATAATTAATCATAAGGGGTTTTTCCTTTTTTTCCTCAGTACCTCATTTTTTTCCTTGATACCTTACCTAAGTATTTCCTTTTAATTTGCTCCTGACTGCTAAAAAATATATAGCAATTTCTTTCAACTACAAAATACAATTAAATAAATTATCAATTAATTTATTAAATTATCATTTAAAAATATCACAAGGCTTAAATTTCCTTTGGTAGCCTAATAATTTGTTTATCACTCAAAGCAAAAACCAATATTTTAGTTGTTAGAGTAACAAAAACCTGCATTAGTTAAGGATTGCATATGGTAGCAAGAATGACATGCAGTAAAAACTGACACAAGTTCGTGTCCTAATCAGTGTGATGTCACCACATTGCTGAAGTCATTCCTCCTTGAGACAGTCAACGTATATTTTTTAAATAAAGCTTTATTTTAAACCAAAAAAAAAGTATGAAGAAATCCCATGTTAGAATGTCATCCTTAGGCTCTGAGTCTGGAGGAATACAATTTGGTAAAAAGCTGGCACTGGAAAGAACTAAATAACTAATAAATTGTGAAGCTCCTTCAGTGCCCTGCTCCGTCAGTTGTCCAATCCAGCTGTAAACCCTAACACTCTGTAATCAATTTAATTTTTGGCAACAAGGTTTCCTATTTGCAGAATGAAAAAATGCAGCTTGAGCTGTGATTCAGAAAACAGAATCTGTAAATGAAGTTAAACATGGGATTCAGTCTAGGCGTCAGCTACAGAAATTCCCATCAATAGCTAAACTTTTCATGTTTGCTTCCACAAGTGGCACATGGATGTTCTCCATAGAGAAGAAGCTGGGGCCTGACACAGTGCTGATTCAAGTCAAGGAAACTCTTTGCTTTGGCTTAAACAAACTTGAGCGTGGATCAGTTACAGCCATTGCTAAAGGTCATGTTATAGCCTACAGACAACTGAAAGGATTACTCCTAATTAATGTTTTGGTACCTCAGAGTGCGGTATTTCCTGAAATAACAAATACCATAAAACTGGATTTATTTCAAAACATACTGTATGCTTTTGCCCATTTGTCTTTCTTGCATTTACTATCTCCAGTGATTTATTCCATTGTATACTTCTTCCAAGACTAATTATATTAAGAAAATGGCTAGATTACTAGTCTATGTCTGTCCATTTTCCATTATATACTGGGGTGGGTTTTTCACCCAGCAGAAATACATAAACCGTTTTTTAGGGTGAGATCTAAATCTGGTCTGCCATCTACCTCAATCCCAGTTGGGAATGAGTGCACTAACTTGCTATTCTGTATGGTATTTTTATCTTTATTATGAGTTTCACTGAAAATATTTTTAATGATTCAGTATATGAACCTTGTTTCTAGAAACACTTTGATTTTTTCCTCTATTTTTGTCAAGTATTGCTATGTTAATTCTAAGACAGAATTACTAATATATTGCTTCAGCTCTTCCAACACATTTTATGAAGTTCTTAAATACTTTTTTCTACTTTACCACAATCAGGTAACATTAATGGTGAAGTTCATGAAGTTTGTCTTCACTGCTACATAAACTGCTAACAATATTTGCTTTTACTGTCCTATCTTGCTTAATTAATCTGCAGTTCTATTCTAATTTGAATGTTAGGCTTCCTAACACGTTGCTGGAACTGAATCCTCTGAATCATTTCTATTTGTTACAGTCCTTTCCCTCACAGACAATATTTTTAAGATTCTTAACCTATTTTGGATGCAGTGAATTGTGTTGTATATAACAGTTCTACTAGAAGAATTATTTATATTCAGTAGCTTCTCTGCAATGTTTAGATACGTCATACAAAAGAGACAAAAAAGCCTGGATTATATACATTTTTTTGAGTCTGAATATAAACCATTTATTGCTTTATGAACACAACATCCTCGAGGGAATATCACAAATAATGTGTATGTCCTTGAGTCTTTTGATTTTGCATATAGAATTTTGATAGAGTTGAAATAAGCACAAAATCATACACATTCATAAATGGCTTCATCCATTGTGGAGCTACGGAGTCTCTTGCATACTGCTTTTTCCAGCAAAAACTTGGGAGTTAAGTAACCTCACCTACAAGAAATGCGTTTACAACATGCAGACTTTAGATGGTGGGATTGGTATACTTAGTTTCTCTTCCTTTTAAACTTCAAATTTCAGTCCTCAATTCATGAGAGCAAATGCTAAGCAGGTTCTTTTTTTCCTTATTGTAATCTATATTAATCCCTGGTTCTTCAGCCTCTGACGTCTTTTAAATAAAGACTTTGCTGTGTTTGGTTGTTTTGGTTTTTTTTAAATGAGAAAACAAGGTCTAGTTGGAAATAAATCAGAGTTCAAACTCTTCCAAATACAGAGCCACACAAACGTTGGGACTGATGTGACCAAATGCAGACCATCATCCACCTCTGACTAGTCACTCAAAGCTCCGTTTTTAGCCAGTGGAGAGGAACATGCACAGCTAGCTCAGGGCCAATCACACTTTGTAACTACATCTGAAGTAGTCATCTGGGCTGCCTTCATGAACAAGCCTTCATAATCTCAGCCTAGAACAGGCATCTAGTGTCAAATGAATCATTTCTTTGAAGTCTCTTTGAAGGGCTTATTTCTCTCCACTAACCAAATCGGAGCCTGAGGTGACTACCTCGGAGGTACGGCTGTATGTTACAGACATCTACAGTAAGATAAGGACCATCTCATTTATTGGATAGCAGCAGAGACTATGAAAAGGATTTAAGAGCAGGGTATGCCTAGATAAACTCCCCCTGCCATCCAAATGCTTCCAGTGGTCTACAGTAAAAGGACTTCCTGCGCCCCAGACACTGTGTACCAACCACCCTTGTGTTGTTTATGGGACTTCTCCCAGTTGTTTTTTAATTCCATCTACAATTTGGCTTCCAAAGCATTCCATGACAATAAATCCCACATCTTAGTCATGTATGGGGGATGGAGGGGGCATGAAAAAGAAAGCTCAGCTCCCTCTGTTCTCAATCTGTTGCTCAATTATTTCTTTTAAGAGTCTTGCCATTCTGGAGTGATGGGGAAAAGCAGACTACAAGTCCTTGAGCACTAAAGGAAGGGAAAACTTCTCCCAACATCCTCTGTGTGCACACACACATTGCTGCTTTCCATTCCCAGAGGTAGGAACACTTCATCAGGGCTCTGTGCAGAATGATAATAAAATTTAATTTGGGAATTCTCCATTAAATGCTGCTCTACACCATAAATTAAGTTCTCTTGTTAAACAGCTAATTTGTAGTATTGAGTCACTATGTCCTGAAGGCAGCAGCACCTGAAAGCTTACAAAATTGACTGAAATGTGAAAGATAGAAATAAATAGTATGAAAGTCAGCCTAAACCAGACAGAATTTCTACTACTAAATTTTTAAAATTACCTCCATTACTCACACTTCATTAAATGCATATTCCGATCATGTCCCCACAATTCAGTCAACAGGGTGAGAATACTGTGTATGTGTGCATGTACCCCTTCAGCACAGATGGCCAATGGCTATATTCACAGGAATGTTTCTCAGTACATAGTTCATTTTTTTAGCTTTTTTTTCCCCCCGAGTTTGTGTGGTCAGATGAAATTTAGCCTTTTTGCACTGTTTGCATGGACAGAAGGTCTACAGTCTAATACAATATCCAGCAAAGAACTCCAGGGAAACTCCTTCCTAACATAAATTGTTGCAAGGGAGTGCTTCATTAAAGACTGAAAAGATCCTGTGAAACTTTCCTGCTTCAAGAAACCCAACCTTTTCCAGTGGAAAACTGTTCTGCCGGCATATTTTAAACCACTTTTACAATATAATGCAATTCACTCTGTATGTGTGGGATTCATTACAACAGGGATTAAAATGACAGCTTAGTGTCATGTGAAGCATGCAGCAGGGGATTGGAGACCGAGTTCAGTTGCTGGACACTAGGCCAGCTGAATTGTACTTACTGCTAAGTTACAGTAATACATATAGCTTTAGAATAAAGGGGGATGAGGATTAAGGGCTATCCTTCAGAGACACTTAATAATACAGAGATCTTATCACAGAAGAAAACTAAAAATGGACTTACTGGGAAATTTATGAGTAGTGGAGAAATGGCAAAGCACAAATAAAAAGTAAAAATCCTTAATCATCATAAAAGCCCATTACACTCATACAGCACAGATGTTACACAAATGATAAGCAGGTGTTTTTAGGTGGTCTAAATTCTAAATGATCTCACTGTTATCAATCAACATCCTTCAAATAAATTCAGTGGAAATGACAGTAAGCAAGAAGAGGTTCCTGAGAAAACAAAAAATCAGTTCATGCGTATAAAGGGTTAAACTGCATCACAGGAAAATATTTGTTGAAGTGACATGATAAAATCCCTAAAATTACATTTCAGACTTTAAAAGCCACAATATTGAGGGCCTCGCACAGGAAATCCAGAGGAATATTCTAAGAGGATGTGAATAATTCATGGCTTCTGAAGCACACACGAGACAGATGATCGGAGAACAACGAGGTATCCAGGTGTGCTCCTGCCAAGTGCAGTGACATGAGCACAATATAAATCTGCTGGAGAAAAGCATACGCTCATCTCCATCCCACCAAGACACACCGTGAACTGGCTTCCCAAAGATGTGTACCTGTTTTAACATCAAAAGGATGAAAAACCCATAGAAGGAAACTGGCTATTAAAATACCTTAAACATTCATGGAAAATAAATGCTCCCTGGCTCTAGCATATATTAGAATTGACCTTAAGGTGATTGCCTCGTTAGAAATAAAAAACAGCCTAAACCATACCCACTCCAGTTCCTTCAATTTCCAATATCTCCCTACCCTTACTCCCCCTTCCCCTCCCCTGATATGCGCTTTGAGTGACATATTTTTCACAAGTGTGGTAGTAATTCTTTTATCAGGAAAATAACTTTGTTACACAGTGCTTGATTGTTGTTCCTCTCGGTGAGGGTTTAAGTATAAATTTGGTTTCCTATTGTAAAATAATACAATCGAAGCTTACATACATTTCAAGATCTCTTTTAATGAGAAATACTAACATGCAAAAACATGTTCCAGGGTGATACAACTGGCAGGTGGATGTAAAGCTCGAAATAGGTAACCTTTACTATGTGCCTTACAGGTTGTACCCTGCCTTTTCAGTCCAGAGGGAACAGTAAGACAGGCGGGTCAAACATAAAATATTGAATCTGTCCAGTGTTCAGCATCTATCAGGGTGTCCACTTCACCGTGAATGATTCCCCTCCCACTTGCCTCTCTAAAACACCTCCTGGCTTTGCCAGCTCCTGGACATACGTAAACCAGTATAAAAGCTAAGGTTCACAGGTAACAGGGCTTGATCTCCTCAGAGACATTTTTATGCTTGGAAATATTCTAACATAAGTACAACACATGTCAAACCCTTAAAATGAACAAAACCACCAATTCAGCAGATCCTGTCTGCAAATTAGGTCTGGAGATAGGAGAGAATGTGTAATTATTCCTATGAATTTCCAAGAGAGCTTTTTTTGCATTTTTTTTTTTTTTTGATACATGCACATGCTTGTTTCTTGTCTAAAACTGTTCCGCATAATTTCATCCACTGCATAGGAGATATTTTACGGCTAACCAGTTGAAATAAACGAACATGCTATAGATTTCCCTCAAAACTTGATGCCTCTGCCAACTTGAAGACACAAAATATGGCAATCCAACTCTTTTGTAAAGAGGCATATATGAAAGAGAAGAAAAAACCCCACTAATTCAGGTAAATTGTTCATTCATAAGTTTATATGGTCAATGTGATCAGATATACTACAGATACAGAGTCTTTATGCACACTCACCCCCCCCCATAGCTAATGCGCACAGACGCATATATATACAAACTAAAAAAAAATCTTTGCTACTATTGTTTTATTTAGTTCATTACTAACAATATATAATTATCAATATTAAGTCAACTGACCTTTTGACATTTTTCTACCTAATTAATCTTGGAAGAACAGATGTGTATAAAATCTCCTCTGAAAGCAATGCAGTATTTTCAGATTTACAACTAAAGACATTTTTATAACTGGTGATGAATGCTCAGATTTATTAAAAAACAGTTATTTTCATTACTCCTTTTACCAAGTAAATCTGATCAGACAGCACTGTGTAGTAACCAAAGTCCTATTTCCCTTTTGCTCCTATATTGGTTTCCTTCCTTCTTCAGATCTCAGAAGAAATCCCAGATGAACAGTGTCTCTGCACCAAGCCAACGGAGAGGTCCACAATATAATTAAAACCATGACTCTTTTTGCATCTGCTGTGTGCCCAGAGAGCCTGCGCTCAGGCTGCTAACATATGGTGGCACATCTTAATTCCTATTGCTAGCCACCTCAACTAAAGGACTGTACAGGCGCTTCAGCATACGCCAAAAACACATTTCCGTTTTACTCTGTGATTGCACATGCCAACGTGGGTAAAATGGCCTCAGCTGGGGGACTGGTGCTGCTGAGGAGAGACCCCCTCGCCTCAGCCAGCTCTGGCCATGGGCTGGCTGGGGTCTGCCCCACCCAGGCAGACCTTTCCCTAAGGAATGGCAAAGCGCAGATGGATGACCAGGCTCATGCTGTCTTAGCTCCTCCATAAGTCTACAGACACATTGTCATTGGGTTGTGGAAGTTAAACTTGTGTGTCTGTGATTTAAAATAAAGTTGTTACTCAAAATTTACACTTAAAGTTTCTTGAAAGACAACAGTGTGAAGACTGTGGGCTGGAAGTCTGTTATGAGATCTGTTGCTGAAAATGCATTAGTTTCCCCATTATAAATTTGATTTTCCTGGCTGCCCCCTTGCCCTTCAATCCCAGCAACTGTTCTGTTTGAGAATTACCCTGTATGACATAGATCAACAGGTTTTACTTTGCTGAAGGAAGAAGGAAAAGGAGAAAGAAGAGGAGTTGTCTATCAAAAAATCTGAAATTGAGAGCCAGCAGGCACAAGCTGGAGCCCAGTGGATTCCAGTTAGATGTTATAAAAAAAAAGTTTTCAGAGTGAGGGTAGTCAAACACTGGCACAGGGATCTCCATCCCTGAAGATACACAGAAGTTGAGTGAGCAAGGCCCTGGAGCCCCATCTCAGCAGCTGTCCTGGGAAGAGGTTTTACACCAGATGACTTCAAGAGGCCTCTTCCAACCTATATCACTCCATGAGTCCATGTTTCTAATATTTGAAAATGGTCTTTCCAGTGATTAAAAACATAACAGGAAACCAAACAATAAACATTCTAAAAGATAATGGAAAAAAATGAAAATTTAAGACACAGTATTCACTTCCTGCCAACCAACAACTCTTCTATGAGTCATTTTTTACCTTACATTTTTCACATGATTTTACAAAATCTTCTGCTTGAGGAAAGAGAGGGGCAGAATTTGATTGTAGGACAATTTTCTGTATAATGAAATCATATTGTGACTGGTGTTCATAACTAAATAATGATCAACCACACAACTGCATGTACAGTTTGCAGTTTGTTTTAAATATCTCTAAATATAATCACCCCACTGACATTAACAGACATAAAATACCAGCCATATTGCCAATCTGCATGATATCAGGCCTTTGTCATACAGTCTTCTTGGACAATTAATTATCCAAAATCATCTTGAAGAATATATCACACCATGCTATATTATGATATATTTTTATTTAATTTTAGTTTATGATTGCCACATATGACTTTCCTGAGAATAATCATGTCATCCAGCCTGGATACATAAATTAGAAGCCCAACTTATCTTCACATTAACTAGGGTGTATATCTCAACTATAGAAACCAAGAAATATTTCCCAAGCCTGGAGTCCCTTTGAGCACCCCAAGTAGATAGAGAGAAAGACCCAAGAGCATATCACCTCCCTCTTCCCTGCAACACATCCATCTTTCCAGGAGGAGGGAGACAGGATGCCTGGCCTTGTGGGGACCACACTGCACACAAGGCAGCTGGATCCCCAGTCTGCATGGCCAGGGAGTAAGAAGACCACAGCCTGCTGTGTCATGCCATCTCGCAAACCTGTTGCATCTTTCAGATGCAGGCTCGGGATGGAAAGTCTTCCCCTCCATTATCTGCACAGGGAGCCCAGTATGCCGATCCAGGCATTTAAATAATGGCTGAAGCTGGATGATGTAAATTCCTCTCTGATCCCTTTATTCATACCCACAAATGCACCCATTGTTGCTCATTAGCTGTAATTTGAGAGCCGAGTTTCCGAACAGAGCACATGAGAGTGTAAATTGCCTAGAAATTTTGCGCTTCCCTGAATACTTGCATATGCAGTTATTGTTCATCAACCTCATCGACCACAGCACCTGCATACAAAATCATAACCAAGACCACAGGAGATGCCACACTGAATCCTGCACAGACATTTTCATCCACAGGGTTTTGCATTCAAAAATCTTGTACAGCGAGCAAGGACAAGTCTTAGCCTGAGATTAACTTCTATTAAGGCTTTTTAGCTTATTTCTTACACATAGCATACTTATCAGATACAGGCTCAGTGGCCATTATAAAAGCCATCACCAGAAGAGATCATTACAAAAAAACCACTTCCCATTTATTTAAATTTGTATTCTGGTTTCTGGACTTGTGTATAGAAAGTAACATTTTACATAATAATTATCACAAATTAAATAATTATATAAAACTGTAAAAGCAAAAAGAAAAATCCTACCCAATCATAACCTAAATAGTCCTAATAAAAAGGGACTGATTTTCTTTCCACTTTTCTTTTTTTAAAAAATACTCTGTACGAAAGTTCAATTCTTTTCCTCTAATTCTCTCACAAGAGAGAGTTCCAATTTGACCCAGCTGTCTGTGCATGAAAAATTTATTAATTGGCATTGTTTGCTTTATTTAGAATAAAAAGAATATCTGTTTGCCATTATTACTGCAGGGAGCAGAAGGCAACGCTAGGTCAGATCAACAGAATGCTTAAAGGTTTCTTTGTCCTTCTTATGACCTCCTGCTACCTAAACTGCATATTAAAAGCCAAAATAATCCAAAAAGAGATGCAATATCAAAATAGTATTACTACTTAAAGAAATATTTATCATGGAGTTTATTGTCAACTGACATACCATACCGTTTGTATTTAATTGCTAAAACCTATACAATTCACATTGTCTAGCAGTGGAAAATGATGCGTCCCAATGTCTCAATAAAGCATGAGTTTAGCACAACATTTACAAGTTGTAGACAGGTCTGGCTTTATTTTAAAATTATATTTAAATTATTTACTAAGTATTTCTAAAATACTTTCTTAATAAAGCTCCTTATTTCTGCACACTTTTTGTTAATGTGAAAAGTGAAATTAAACCCACTGAACTGACTATAAGTAATGCTTACCTTAGGAAGCCTCTTTTAAAGGAAAAAAAAAAATTCTGGTACATAGCTTTCCTCTACTTTCCCATTTGGAGACAGGCAAATGATTCATTTTGATAACATGGTTAAAATTTTGCACTGCTATAGGATTAATAAAATAAGGAATTTGAATTTATATTTTCTTTCATGGCCACAACTTCACACACAATTAATTTGGCTTCAGAACAAAGCAAATTTTCATGTGAGACATTTTGAAAAAAAATTGGTCTGATAAGTTGTCACATTTTGTGTTTTATTTTCTGGAGGCTGATGCTTTCCACGTAGCAAGTGCCTTGAGCACACAGGGCAGTGTAGAAGGGAGGCAAAAGTTGTAAGGACTTACTTGGAGTTTTTGGTAGCATTTACCATGATTTGCAGAACAGAACTTACGCAGAAATGGGACTATAGGGTTTGTTGGTTGGTTGGTTGGTTTATTTTACTTAAAAATTAATGGAAACTTGGCCCCATTTAAATTAGTGACTATGTTGCTGCTGACTTCCTGACATTTGTCGCTGACTTCAAGGAGGGCTTTTTTTGCTAGTTCTGTGTTGGTATTTTACAGGTTCAGTGCTGCCATCCTTCCTCTGATCCAGGAAATACTAGTCACGTGCAACCTGAGTCAGATTCGAAAAGACAGCTGCAAGCCCAACTTCATGCAAAAGTAATTACTAAATATTCCGCAGCATCATCTGAAAGGAAGACAGCATCTTGTCTAGGCAAAATTCAGTCTTTATAAGAAATACCAGGCTGATGAGGCCATGTGAGTCCCCCACATTCCTATGCCAATTGGTATCAAGCCTGACTTCAGCATATCAACCTGTGAGGGCAAGGAAAGCTCTGGCTCCATCTGCATTCTACTCATTTTGTCTGTGCTGCTAACTGTCAGAAAGTATCCTGGTTAATGCCAGTAGAAAAAAAAGGTCTAGTCACATGAACTTGTTTACTGGGAAATGGAGATTTTTAGTACATATAAACCTCAATTCAAGAAAAAGAATAGGTTTACATAGAAGCACAATGGGGACATGCTGTGCTAGGCATACCGTGTTGTGTTTAATGTAAGAAAAATACCTACGAAATGCATGCGTTCCTATTAGGGCAGGCTACCTGAGTACTATAGCCATTCAGCATCAGCAATGTTTATAAGAAAATAAGACATAAAACCAAGGATAGAGACAACAAACTCTTTCAGAAAGTTTCCAAGCCCATGTTTAACCCAAATGACCTATTCTAGTTACTGTCCTGGGTGGAGGTAAAGCTGGTAAGAGGCTTGGAAAAGAAGGTGGAAAGCACCGCGTGGTGCTCCATCACTAGATTCAGGGCATCATGAAACCTGCTGTTTATGGTCTATTCACCATAATGGAATAAAGCGCATTTCTGGGATGATCTCTTCAGAAACCCATAGAGTACTGGTGATGCTCCTGGAGAATGAGATCTGAATGCTGCTATTTACACTGACATGTGAAGAAGGAAACTGTGACAGCCATGGATGCTGTCGATGCTTTCAGATGCCAGAGTTGACCCTGCAGGACCCCGAGGATTAACCTTGTTTTTTTCTCTGGCTTTTGGAGTTAACAGGGTGAAAGCAAAATCAAATTCTTCACTTGTGTCTAATTGTAGCCCAGATACAATGGCTCCCATTGTATGTATGTCTTACAGATTTCTAAAGCATTTTACATAGCTAACTTTTTTTTTAATAAAAAGTTTATGTTGAGCAAATATATAGTCAGCACATGTCTTTGTCTCTCTTGCCATATGCAAAAAATGTCACCAGTTCCTGTCCTGGTTTCGGCTGGGATAGAGTTAATTTTCTTCCTAGGAGCTGGCATAGTGCTGTGTTTTGGATTTAGTGTAAGAAGAATGCTGATAACACACTGATGTTTTAGTTGTTGCTAAGTAGTGCTTAGACTAGTCAAGGACTTTCTTTTTCAGCTTCCTGTGCTCTGCCAGGTGCACGAGAAACTGGGAGGGGGCACAGCCCAAGACAGTTGATCCAAACTGACCAAAGGGCTATTCCATACCATATGACGTCATGCTCAGTATATAAACTGAGGGGAGTTGGCTGGGGGACAGCGATCGCTGCTCGGGGACTGGCTGGGTGTTGGTCGGCGGGTGGTGAGCGGTTGCATCACTTGTTTTCTTTTCCCTGGGTTTTGTTTGTCTCTCTCGTTCTCCTTTTCATTACTATTATTATTATTATTATTATTATTATTTTATTTCGATTATTAAACTGTTCTTATCTCAACCCGTGGGTTTTCTTACTCTTGCCCTTCCGATTCTCTCCCCCATCCCACCGTGGCGGGGGGGAGGGTGAGCGAGCGGCTGCGTGGTGCTTAGTTGCCGACTGGGGCTAAACCACGACAGTCCTTTTTGGCACCCAACGTAGCGCCAAACAGGAGAACAGGAGAAGCCATAATTTCATCTTCAAACAAGAAAATTTCCAAACAGCACTTATAGGAAGAAGAAAAGAAAAAGCTGAGAATTTCCTTTCCACTAATGCTGAGGATTTTTAAAAATTTTATTCATATTTCGTGTACACCCTATACTGAGCACCAACTCTAATCCAACACATGGTCCAACCGAAACTTTGTTATGCCGTGAAACTGTCTGATGCCAACAAACACACCAGAGAGGGGTAAGTCTGCCCAACCTTAAAACAAGATACATGTCACTGCAGCTGGCTAGATATGTCATTTTCATGAGCAAAACCTGAACCCACATCTTTGGATCCCCAGAAGAGTAACAAACAACTGGACCTGAATTGTCACATAAAATGACAGATCTTGGATACTACTTCTAGAGTTTCTTCCCATTTATAAACACAAGAAAATCCTCTAAAATCCAGTGTTATGCAAAATAATTATATTTTCTTTTTACACATTATATTCTGTCTATACAATACAGTATCTTGTAATTTATGAGCTCAAGATTTTATTTATATTTGTTTGCTTATATTTTATCCTAATAAAAACATCCAACCAAAGTACTGGAAATGTTCGTACAAGTCTAGTTACTAAGAGACACTATCTCAAATAAGATGTCAGAACTCATATTTGCAATTTCAATCAAAAAATCAAAGCCTTGCTTATGGACTGAATTCACGTTTCTATTCATCTGCTGATTTTTAAATGAAAACTGTTGCTAATTACAGAGAAGCAATGCCCTAAGGTGGTTTCTTAGTTTAAAACTGTCCATTAAGACAAAATTATCATCTGGAACACTGGGGTTCTCAGGTAGGGAGAAATTTCAGCCAGCAAAATGTGTCAAGATGACATTTCCCTTAGATTTTTCACGGGAATATGAAAAAAAACAAGTGCTTCATGTTAAACTCTCCTTCTACTTATGCTCCTGGATACTGCAAAACCAGTGGCAAAAACCCAGTGGTCTGAGGTTAAGAAATCCATCACTAAGAATTTACAATTTTAAATTTGCTAAAAATAAGACAAATATACTAAAGGGTCTGTATTTCACATCCATAAATAAACATATACACAAGATTTGCTAAACTAAAAGAGAATATTTCATCTTCTCTAGTCTCCTGCTTTGATGGAAAAGAAGTAATTCATTTAGCACATGTAATAAATGTGTGTAATACCAATAGGAAATATCAAAATGGGTCATGTTTTTACTTTGTGTGTTGACACAGTAATTGGTCAATTACGTGTAATGGAAACTAACTGCCTCTTATGAAAAAATATTTACACTCTCTGCACTAATAATAAAAAGATTTTTTTCCCACACACATTATGGAAGCCAAACAAGATAAAAGCATGGAAAAAGCTTTGGAAAAGGGAAAAATCAGTCACCTGTGATTTGCACCATCTAGGAGCATATTTTGCTTAGTAATCGCTTAAAATTGTGCAACAGGAATGGCCTGACAGACCAGGAAATACCAGCATACACGAAGTACTGAGTCTGATCCATGGCTTTGGTACGACTCTGCCCTTTCGCATGAGTCTTTCCACTGCTTCCCTGTCTATCACAGGCCTTGCCCTTCTGTTCACACCTTACAGAATATGCCAAACACGAGCATCTAGGGGTAAAATAGCCAGCTCAAAATTATGAATGTAGGTTAAAATAGTTACCAAAGCCCCCTGCATATTAAGGCAAGAAGGACAGGTGCCTTTAGAGGAGGACTTATCTCTCCCTTGGTATTTAAGATATAGGTGATAAGGATCACCCTTCAGACCTGCCATTCTTTTTCCTCTGACTACAGCGGAAATGCAGATGATTAATTTTTACATAGCCAAAATTAGGTGAAATCAATCTAACTGTACTAATAAAAACCATCTAACTTGAAATATATTTAGGCTAGATCTCAGTATACAGCATGTAAGCCTGAGAAGGAATTAATTTTCACCAAATCTTGTTTGAATCAAATGAAGTTTCAGTGACATTGAAGGAAAAAAAAATTCATTCACAGAGCACTATAAAAGTATCTCTGTGATAATAAAAAAGCTACTAAAAATGTCCTTTGCATTTAATTTTTAAAAAGACTTTGATTTAACAGATAAATTTAATTTATCGCTTGGGTAGAACCTTTGGGCATTTTACAAAGGACTGAGGAACTATTGTGCTATGTCTTGTTGCCTTGCAGATCTCATTAGTGTGCAAGACACTTGCATTAAAGGTCTTATTTTCATTCGTTACCCTATTTACAAAAAGCTAAAAGAATGGTTAAACTATTAAATGAAGTTCTTGAGTTATACCAAAACATTTACTCGCTCGCTTCAAAGAGTGCCAGAGTTGAGATCTTTCCTCCACCAAGGGCAGAGGTACTGGCTTTCCTTTGGCACTTGGCTAGTCTGGGAACTGACCTGGGATCCTCAGGTATCCATCAGCTTCTCAGACAAGGCCCATGTCCTTGTCCCCGCAGTACGCCCGCGTGCCTGTCGGGGATGACTCAGAAACATTTGCAGAAATAGAAGAAAGAAGGAAGAAAGAAGGAGAAAACAGAAGTTTTCACTGCTTTGCTACACAGGTGTCATGAAGGGACAGTATGTGACCTTCCAAAACACCTTTCTCTGATGTGGCTATGGAGGCAGAGAAAACCATAGCCTAAGGAAATCCAAGAATGAGAAAAGAAAGTGTAAATGTCATCAGTAAGAGCAGGAAAATTTTCCAAGAGCAGTGTATACAAGCGAAAACAAGGAAGAGCAAGTAGTTTAGGAAAAGAAAGGAAAAACTGAAAAGAGCAACCAAGGAATGTTATGAAAAAAGAAATAAAAAGAATGGTGAAAAAAATAATTAACATAAGATGCTCAGGAAAGGAGATCAATCTTTATTTCCCAGTGCCTCTCACTTGCCACAGGTCAAAGCTACAAAGACAGCATGACAGATTTCCACTGACTATCATGATAAAGTCCTGGCACATTGTCCTTGCTATTACTGTCAATCAGGAACAACTGTCAAAAATTACTATGAACTATGAAGGTACATGTACACAGAGATGATCACAAAAGATGACAGGAGAAAGGATTTTGACAGATTAAGATATTATTCTGCCTTCCTCGTGTATTTGTTTAACTTTCAGGATTCAGTGGACAGGCGAGCAAAATGGCAATAGATCTCTGTAACGCGGAGGCCGGTAACAAGGCAGAGAATCTATACGTTATCTTGCAAATGGAAGCAAAATAAAGGCAAAGGGAATGATGAGAAAGAAAAATGCTAAAAATAAATACATAAAAACAAGTCAGAGAAGCTGAGTGTGAGGGAGAGAGAAAGAGATGGAGAGAGCAGCCAGGTTCTGTTCTCATTTACCCTCAAGTCATGGATTTACACTCGTGTAACAGGCAACACCATTTGGCCAAGCTCTCCTTATCAGCAACAGGCAGAAATGAATGACAGACCATACAGATGGAAGAGACCTATTTGCTCGTCCACTTGTCTTCCTGACGGAACATGACCATTCCCCATTGTACATGTTTTTTTTTCCCCCTGAGTTTAAATTAAAGACTCAAGAAATGGAGCACCCAGGACGTATCAATCTTTTAAGGATTTTTCTACAACTAAATAACGTCAGCATCAGGATACCCATCCTTCCCCTTTTCTAGCTTGACATTCATACAGTGCATTCTTATTCTCACCTCCCTTCAGTATCCCTCCCCACATAAATATATTGCAAGTTTAATTGCAAATAAATACCATTGCAAGAAAAAAGTCTTAGTCTTTTGCTAGAAATTAACCTTCCAATCATTTCTGTTACTCTTAATTGCACTTAATCAAATTTCATGTGGTCTACCTGAGATGAAGTAACATCAGTTATGTTATCTTAAACTTTAAAATTTATATTTTCTGAGCAAATGGATTAATAGCCATATAAAAATGGAGATGATTTTTACCCTCCATGTTCCACTGTATGTTATTCTACATTCCAGACTTCAAGACATACTGAAGATTTTTTGCCACCAAAATGAGAAAATCCGGTTAAAAAATTATGCCTTCTATTATTTTTACAATCACACTTAAGTGATTATTCATGAACCAGACCTCACATACATCCACAGTGAAATTTTACTGTGTGTTAACTTTTGAGGAAAAAACATCATGGCTTTTGATGATATATTCAGTTATTTTGTTTGTATGTATTTTTTTTGTTTAGATTTTTGATAATCTATCAGTTGTGATGGATTTTCTCCATCCACTGAGCACCTGCAAAGCTTGGAACAGCCAGCCTTCGCATCCTGAAATGCATCATCTTTGTACTTGTCAAACTAAAGCTCGTTGTTCTTTTCTATCCATGTTTTTCAGTGTTTCTTTTTATTTCTAGCTAACGGTGCTTCTATTTTTTTCTAACATCTGAAAGCCTGTACCTGAATCTTCCACTGGAATCTGCACATGGCAACTGTGAAGGACAGTATAGCACAGAAACCACACCAGGAAAACTTTATGCCATGCATCTTTGGCCTCTGTTTACTTAGGATTTTATCCCTAGTGCAGATTATTTCTCAGATAGAGAGAAATCATTTATTAGGTACATGTCAGACACCAGCAAGCCTCAGAGCAATGTCAACAGAAATCCTTCATAACAGACCTAATTCAAAGGAAAGTCAGCTACTGTTACCCTGAAAGGTGCAGAGATCCTAACTCCAGTTTGCTATCAATCATTGCTTTAATTCAAGATTACAGGTTAATTTAAGTTTCTTACCTATTATTCTATTTTTAAGTAGAAAATAGTCTAGAAAAATTGTTTTAAAAATTGAATCTTTACTGTGGAGTAAATCATTACTGATTCTGGCACAGAAAGCAACAATAATCCTCCTTAAAAAATTGTTATCAAGCTAATTATTCTTTAGGCTTTTTTTCATCCCTCAGCCAGTTTTCAAGCTATACAGCAATGCTGAATAGAAACATTCAAATTGGTCAAAGTCAATTTTGTGAGTATGAAAAAGATGAGAACAATGAAGATCAAGACTTTACTATGACCTGTTTTTGTCTTTGGGGGTATTTCAGATTTCCAGCGCCACATTGATCAGCCTGATTTATTAAATTATTTTTTCTTACTCAAGTTCAAACACTAGGTTCATAATACATTTTCAGAAGAAATAACGTGGGGGTTTTTTATACACTACTGAAAATAGTTCTGCTAATGCATAAAGTTTGAAACTTAAGCGACAGTATTACTAACAAACTAATCACTACTTTGTGAAAAACTTTAAGGAGTTTTTACATAAAAATAGTTATTGCTCTCAATAGATATTGATATACAGATATTGATCTCAATTCTAAAAAACTAAAGTTTAAGTTATAGTAATAGAGACCAAACTATTATTTCAGCGTCATGTTGCCGCTGATGCAGTGGCATTGCTCAAGCCAATTTTATGATACAATTATTACATTGCCTTATAGATTTTTCATCACTTTTGCATGTATTGAACCAGACATATGAAATAATACCAAAACATAACTGCATTTAGAGCTTGAGCTCTACTGTAAGCCATTTGACAAGAGGGTTCATTGAGGTTTGCAGGTTTATTGCAAGAAAAACAAATCAACAAAACCCCAAAGAAGGGATTCCCTAAATTTTTGGAGACTAGAAAAGTAAAATTCAGAGATATCTCTACGAGTTCAACTTGTTCCACTTTTGCTCCCTACCTCCATGATCAGCCAGTATCTGCGCCAGGATGTGGGGCCAGGTAAGCTTTGCATCTGACACGAGTGTTCTCATGTAAAATATGAAAAAACTCCCCTGACCTAAATGCAAACAGCCAAACTTTCCCTGGTATTAGTTTTGCATAGTTTCCACCTAAACACACGTTACAAATCTTTCCACAAACCTGAGGTTCTCTACTCTCTTAAACCCCCACATAGGTCAAATGCACAAGGTCATGTTAACATGCCTATTAACTAATTGTCTGACGAGGAACAACCTACCTTTAGTACTAAAAAAAACCAGATCAGTGTATTTCTAGGGGCATATATCAAAACATTATTTTNTGAACCAGACATATGAAATAATACCAAAACATAACTGCATTTAGAGCTTGAGCTCTACTGTAAGCCATTTGACAAGAGGGTTCATTGAGGTTTGCAGGTTTATTGCAAGAAAAACAAATCAACAAAACCCCAAAGAAGGGATTCCCTAAATTTTTGGAGACTAGAAAAGTAAAATTCAGAGATATCTCTACGAGTTCAACTTGTTCCACTTTTGCTCCCTACCTCCATGATCAGCCAGTATCTGCGCCAGGATGTGGGGCCAGGTAAGCTTTGCATCTGACACGAGTGTTCTCATGTAAAATATGAAAAAACTCCCCTGACCTAAATGCAAACAGCCAAACTTTCCCTGGTATTAGTTTTGCATAGTTTCCACCTAAACACACGTTACAAATCTTTCCACAAACCTGAGGTTCTCTACTCTCTTAAACCCCCACATAGGTCAAATGCACAAGGTCATGTTAACATGCCTATTAACTAATTGTCTGACGAGGAACAACCTACCTTTAGTACTAAAAAAAACCAGATCAGTGTATTTCTAGGGGCATATATCAAAACATTATTTTGGTGGAATTTCATGCTGTGCTGTACTGCTCTTCATAGCCATCTGCTTTATTATGTCTCCTACAGGACAGGGATACTTTATTAACAGCAAAAAAAAGTTCATACAAAATACAGTTCTTCAATGCTGCACTGTTAAAAGGTCGCTTCTCCACTCACCCTTTTTGACAAGAAAGGGATACAGAAGAATTACTCAACTTTGTTCTCTTCCAGTGTTGCACAGAAAGCTTTTAAGGAAGAAGTCACTCTAATATGAAAGCAACACAAAGGGGCCGCATGGAATACGGTGATTGTTTGAACCTACATGACTCTGTTAGTGCACTAATCTTTCATCTACAGGGAATCAGACT
>VYZW01002788.1:25073-98455 GCA_013401315.1 Balaeniceps rex | reverse complement strand
GAAATCTGGTGCTACATTGTTGGCCATAAAGGGAAAAGTTGGACAAGTTCTAAAAAGAGATCAAAGCCCGGGCCAGATCCTCAGCTAAAGTCAAATGAATTATATCCATGTACATCAGCAGAGGATATTTTATAGAGTGCAAAAGACTTTGTGTCAGCGCAAGAGTTAAGTGACAAACCACCACTGGTGTGACTGCAATTCTAACCGTTCTTGTCCGAAATATTCAAAAACTGAGTTGAACAAAATAATAAANTCTATATATCCTCATAAGTAACTTCACCCACAAGCAGAAATAAAACCTGTGTGTGAGAGTATAATAATATGCAGAATTTGTGTTTAGCAATTCCTATGGTTTTGGGATAAATTACTTGATGATCTTGAAAAAGGATTTTTTTTTTTCTAGGGCTAAACAAAGGAAAACAACTAAGTGATGCATTTACTGAGTTCACACCCCTGAAGGGTAAATTGTTTCGTTCTGCTAACAATGAAAAAATTCCTTGATTCTTCCTGCTTCCATCGTTAATTTGGTAATGCTTTGGTTTTCATATACACGTGCTACATAGTAATAAGTTCCTTTTTAAACAAACAGGCTCAAACAGTGGAAAAAAGACAAAACAAAAAAAAACTTCAAGTTTTGAGTTTGTAAGGGGAAGGAAAAGGTAATAGGTTGCCCAGAGCAGTAGGAAACTGAAAATATCTTAACAGTTTTACATGTTTGACTTATTGTGATTTACAGGGGGTTTTTGTCAAATAATCCCACGGTGTACAAAAAATTCTCTTCAGGTCTGTTCTGTCACAAATAGAGGAAAAACTTAGAAAAGGACTAAGAACAAGGGAGAATATTGGATGAAGGGGAACTGAGAAAAACTATCAAAACAAGAGTAAAGCAAAAAGGAATAAAACAGGCTTTATACAGTCCATATAGATTAAGACTCACTTATTTGTAATTCTGAATAACAGAAATTAAGGCTGGAAACATTTGCTGAACCGTATTTGCACTTTTTATTGTAAAGGTCAAAGAGGTGTATAATGGTTTTGTGAAGAGAAAAAAGTAACTGTAATAAGGTCTATTACTTACTATACTTGCCCTGTAACACTAAACCAAAGAGCAATGAACTGTACCTTTGGAAACTCTAAGGAATTGCCTTTTATAGCTGAAAGGTCAAAACAGAATTTGGGAGAGCAGCTATTAAGTTACACGGTCTTTATGTATCGTTCACAGTTTGCCAGTGAATTTACAGGAATTTCTATGTTGGATAACAGACGTAAGGCTTGTTCCCTTTTAGTATTTAAGTAGGAGAACCCAATCCCTTTTGCCTGTAATTGTCCCCCTGCAACACACACAGTCTTTCAAGCATATTTCCTTGTTCTTGTATATATCTGTACCTATTCAAAATGAACACAAGCCTATTTCATAAGCACTTCCCCATTCCTCTTGCAAGGCAGAAGCTGGCACAAGTGCAAACACGCAGCAGAGTTGGGTTATGGCAGCTGACAAGTATGTGGTGGCTGTCCCATCCCTTACGTGTTTTGCAAAAGCACTGTCAGTCCACGGGAAAGCTCTCTGAACTTGAATGAGATGGCAGGAGGGGTGGCAATGAAAGAGCTGCACTGAGAACGTCATCTAGGTAAGCTGCCCACAACTTGTCGACATTTTGTTTAAGGCACAGCATCGGGATACTATTTCACTGTGCTGGCCAGGCAGGGCCTTCTGCGCTCCCTTTCTGCCTGGACAGAGGATCCTGGAGAACAGATATATCCACAAAGAAAGTTTTTCTACACTTGGACACTGAACTGTTGGGATCTTCAATGTAGCATTCTACAAATTATTGCCTGATGCGTACCCAAGAGCAGTTTCTCTGACCTTTCCCCACTTTCCACACAAGGGATGTGAATGAAATAAAACCCTCCATACTTCCTACTTAAACCAAAGTGTTACGACAATGTTCTTCTCTGGATGCTTTATGCAGATCAGGGCTAGACGGCAGATACTGTCCCCAGTCAGAGTCACAGGGAGAAACCTCATTCACCATTCCAGCTTTGGATCCTCCCTGGGAAATTCATAATGATGTAGGATAAGGTTTTTACAAAGGAAATGCCTCACAGCAGTCATTAACCACTCTAGACCAAGATTAAAATTAAAAACCCAGGCAACTGCTGACATTTTTGTGGCAAACACTGTAACTATCATTTCTGCCAAACAGGAATGTTCATCCATCTGGCTTATTAGGAATCTATGCTCCAGTTAATCCAGGTCAAATCTGTTTTACTTCTGTGCAGTGGAAACTATTTTGAGAAGGCCTGTGCAAGGCCCACAGATTGAGACAAACAGCTGTGCAGAGCTTTGAGCACAATTACTGTGCAACAAAAAAAAAAGAGCCTTCTGCCCTATGTACCATTAGATAACATAGATCTAAATGTGTCAAGGCTCATTCTTGATTGTATTATTGGGTACAGAAAATATTTTTATTTTGATGTATCATTGAGAAGCAGTTCTAGTGATTACAGGAGACTACAGTCTGGAACCTTTACACTGAGAAAATACCCAGCTAGCATGGCATCTCACTGAAATAAAGTTAAACACAAAATAGGATTGGCAGAGTAGTGTTGAGGAACAAACCGCACAGGTTGTGGAAAACAGAATAGTCAAATAAAATAAGTAATAGTTTCCAAGAATAAATTTTTGGTTCAGCTGATAAGTTACAAACCTTCAGTGGTTTTCTTAGAAAATCCATTGAGCTATATCTCTAGTCTAAATTAAATACGCTTAAGACATTCTTTGTAAAGCAAACACAGAACTACAGAATAACGTAAGTTGCAAGGGAGGCCATCAAGTCTGACACTGTGCTCAAAGAGGACCCCCTTCAGAGTTAGATCAAGTAGCTCAGGGCTGCATCCAATTGAGTTTTGAACACCTCCAAGGGAGGAGATTCCACAACTCATCTGGGCAACATTCTCTGGTGCTTAACTGGTGACACCCATGGTAAAAAAAATATATATATTCCTAGTATCTTGTCAAAATTTTCATCTTGGAAACCTGTTTCATCCTTTTCCTGTACATCCCTGAGAAGAGTCTGACAATTTTCTCCATAACTACCTATTAGGTAGCTGAAGACAGCAATTAGATCCCCTCTTAGCCTTTTCATGGCTAATTAGTACAGTAGTTTTAACTTTGATCACCAAGGGAGAATACAGTTTTGCACTCAGTACAGTTCCTACATTTTTGTAATGATAGGATTTTAGGCCTTTCTCAATTTGTAATTAACTATGGACCTAGCTGTAAGTAAAAGGATGAGAGCATCCTATATTCACACAAGTTCTTTCTTGTACATACAAACTATATACATGTCCACAGTATATTATATTGATAAACCTGTGCAGAATTACCTAAGTTCTCTAAAGAAGTCTAAAGCAAACTCAGACATTGGGGTCAGGGAAACCATGTGTGGCAAAGTTAAGCTTTAGCCACAAGAAATGAATTATGTAGTATGTTTAAGCAGTAATGAGAATAACACATTCATGACATAGTCTGTGAAACCACTCCCCAAATTTTGAACAAAGCATGTCTGCATTAACAGGAAAAGGGTGACTCCAAACTTAGCGAGTGCATCTTTGAGTCAGTTGCTGATTGAGCTACACACAACCTCCCACAAGTTCAATGTTCTAAATCAGGGAAATTATTAATTGTGCAAATACCTTTTGAGTCATATGTAGGGCAGCTACAAAGAAGGGGAAAGGGCTTCTATCATAGACACAGAACACTCTATATTATCAAAGTATACAGTAGAAACATAGATGAATTAGTGAGAGAAAAAAAGGCAAAAGGAATGATATCCCATTGATATCTTAGGGCCAAATTGCACAGAACAAGGAGAAAGCAAAAAAGAACAACTTCTTTGTTGGCTAGAGGTGCCTCCAAAAGCCACCTCTAAAGACCTGAGTATGAATAGTTCTACAAGGCATGGCAAGCCCTGAAGTGGGCTGGAAAGGCCAGTAAGCCTCATGCTCTAGCAGAGATGTTGAAAGAGCCAAGAGGGATCCTCAACTGGGTGACGTTTCAGTATCTTTCTCATTGTAACTAAGTACCATTATGGAGAAAATAAACTTATTTTTATACATGTATACCAAGCGCACCAATCTTTGAATGGTAAAATTATTAACCAAGAGTAGAGTGGCAAATTCCCACAACATCTTGTCCCCAGCAGACTTGTGGGCTCCCAAGAGTTTAAAGGAACTGCAGTGCAGGGTTGCAAGAACCTAGTGGGAGGCAAATAATACTAATTTTTGAACAGGCAGTGAGGTCATGCACTCTGCAAGCTCCAAGACAAGAGAGAAAATCATCACAGATACCCTTCACAGTATGATTTAAGTCAAAGTTGTTATCAAAAGAAATCTTTGAACACAGCATTGTTGCACTCAATTTAGGCATAGGAATTAATAAACCAAAGAAGCTGCAGTCAGTCAAGTTTCATGGTAAATGGACCAGGGAAAAGATTTGTAAGTTTATTAATATTTCATAGTATTGTAACACTAAATGTGGTATACATTAAACATGAAAGCAGTACTAAATTTCCCACTTTCTCTAGGAAAATAAACTACACAATGTTTTCAATACACAGGAAAACACAAGCACTGTTTTTCCTAATATCATTTAAATACTTTTTTCTGCCAGTTGAGAATGTGAATTAGGTTCCCAGGAGAAATTTCTATTTTTCTCTATCACCTGTTTCCTCAGCATCCAAGTAACTAGCAAAAAGGAAGACTGAAAACACAGCAAGAGAAATTGAAGATCCCTAAGGAAAAGAGACAGGAGTTTCTGTCAAGGATCAAGAGGGTATTAAATATATACAGTCAGTTAGAGGGAAAGATTCTGGGAGAAGCAATTTACTAGAAAACAAAATTGCCTCACAGCTGAAGACACTGGAAAGTCTGCAAACCTAATACTGAGGAAGAAGGTGAGGAGCAGCCAGATTTTCCCACCCTGTCACAGGGAGCACTTAGCTTATTTTTCTCAGCTCAGAGAAGTCTCACTGTACAGTGAGACTTATGTTCTTTGGAGATAAACAGTAAAGTACTACTGTTGACAACAACCATTTTCACAGATCAAGAGGCAATATTATCAATACCATGAAAATAAAATCCACGGCAACTCCTGTTTATTGCCTGATAACTAATGCTCCAGAGAGGATTTTTTGTTTTGTTTTGCTGTAGTGTTGGTTTCCTAAGTGGTAAGGGAATAAGATCCTTTCAGACAGGGAGAAGGGATTAGTGTATCTTGCTGATGATTTGGGGTCAAGTCTGGCAGTGTAACTGCTGGGACAGTTCTTAGCAGAAATGAGGAATCTGTCTGAAAAAAGGAAAAGAGGGATTCAAGATCAGTGGCCACAGCAAACCGTGTTACTACTTCAGAAACTTCAAGTTACTGACAATAAAGGAGAGTGGAGAAAGAGACTGAGCAGGACATTTGCAGGTGGTCCCCTTACCTGCTGTGAAGAGTAATCAAGCCCAGTCCAACTTGCCCAGCTTTTTGTGCCAAGCTGTAACAAGCCCCAAAATGTCTTTTACTCAAACTATGCAAAAACTGAATCTAATTTTTTCTGGTGAGGTGGGAGGACGGGGGTGAAGGGAGAACCATGACAAATAAATTAGCAAAAGAGGGCCAGGGCCATGCAGCTGATGGAGTGGTCTGGCACAAGCACTGCTACCCAAACAATGGATAACGGGAGCAGCCCAGAGGACCTCCTGCGGCCCCAGCCCTGAAAAACTGTGGCATTCCTCTCTTCCCTCTCTCAAGCCTCCAGTGAATATGTCTCTGTTTCAAAAGTACGTGGGCCTGTCAGGCTGCAGCCTCAGCCCAAATCTGAGCAGCAGCTTTCCCTCTGTGGCTTTCAGCCTCCGGTACAGAAGCTGGACATGTCCCACCCCACACAGCTGCAGCCGGCGCAGAAGGCAGCACCTGGAAGATCACAGGTGCCTCCCAGTGACTCCTCCTGGTTGCTGGTGTCTATGGAGGCCTCTCCTCTGAGCTTCAGTGAGAATAAACAAGCTCGTACCAAGTTCTGTCTATCCACAGACTAGACTAAAGGTGAAGATTTGTAATATAAACGTCCCAGTTACGTGTGAAAACTAAACAGAAACTAGGTATATGTCGTGGTTTAGCCCCACTCGGCAACTAAGCACCACGCAGCCGCTCGCTCACCCTCCCCCTCCCCGGTGGGATGGGGGAGAGAATCGGAAGGGCAAGAGTAAGAAAACCCACGGGTTGAGATAAGAACAGTTTAATAATTGAAATAAAATAATAATAATAGTAATAATAATAATGATAATAATAATAATAATAATTGTAATGAAAAGGAGAACGAGAGAGACAAACAAAACCCAGGGAAAAGAAAACAAGTGATGCAACCGCTCACCACCCGCCGACCGACACCCAGCCAGTCCCCGAGCAGCGATCGCTGCCCCCCGGCTAACTCCCCTCGGTTTATATACTGAGCATGACGTCATATGGTATGGAATAGCCCTTTGGTCGATTTGGATCAACTATCTTGGGCCGTGCCCCCTCCCAACTTCTTGTGCACCTGGCAGAGCATGGGAAGCTGAAAAAGAAAGTCCTTGACTAGTCTAAGCATTACTTAGCAACAACTAAAACATCAGTGTGTTATCAGCATTCTTCTCATGCTAAATCCAAAACACAGCACTATGCTAGCTACTAGGAAGAAAAGTAACTCTAACTCAGCTGAAACCAGGACAGTATATTACAAGTGAGGTCTAAATTAACCAGGCCGTGATTAATTAGACCTATCACAATTTATGCATAATCTATAATTTATGCCATGCTGCATCAACCAATCACGTGGTTTATTCTACACGCAGAACAAGATGATTTAGATTATAGGGAGACATACTGAAGTGACGTACAGCAGGCCTGTCATGGAGGGAAGGGGAGGAGAACTGCAAAGGGCTCTGAGTGAGAAACCTGTGTTTGCTCATCCTTGTTATCACACTCACTTTGTGAAAGCTGTAAGTGCAGCAGCAAGGTCTTGCAAACCTAGCTGCCAACCAGTGTGAGGAGACACGGTGACACAAAGATGCAGATCAGAAGTAAAGACTGTTAAAATAACCTCCCATATCTGCTATTCCTACTCATATTTCTTTAGGGTTTTCTCCACCTTATGTTCTCGTGCAAGCTCCTTGCAGGCGTGCATTATGGTGGAACAGATTTCTGGCTGCCATGTGTCTCAGGTCCTTCCTTGAATCCTCTCCGGCTGCATTCCGGTTGATTGCTTCCCTCCTTCTGCCCCACATCCCTGTGTGGCTTCATACAGCCTTCCCATTTCTGCTTTTCTATCAGTTCCTACTGTCTCCAACAGCCCCCTACTGTTCAGGCATCCACCATTTACCACAATATTCACATCATCAAAACAAATTCTTGTAATTCTTTTGTGAATATATGAATACGTTTCCTTTATCATAAGTGTGAGAAGATGTGAGTCCATGAATAAATGATCACACAAAGTAGAGGCCTAGGTGCATGTAGTTGCCCCGCTAGTGTTCAGACTGCATTGCCAGCTAGCTCCTGTCCTGTCAGCAACTCTGCCTCCATAGAGAAATACTGTGGCACAAAGGCTCTGTGCATAAGGAAATGCACAGGGTTAGGGTATTAACTGCATCAGTCCCAGAAACAAGGGATTCACTGATTTTCTGGTGCAATTCTGACTAGCTTACAGCACTGACATTTTTGTCTGTTAAAAATTATAATGATATTGTTAATAGTTAGTGTCCCATAAGAGGGTTTCTCTGCATGAAGTCAGGCTTGAGTGTTACACTTAATCTGCAGTTACATTTAAATTGCATTTATTCAATTTATAGCTTAATTGAAGTGTGCATACAATTTCCCACAAATAGTACTTTCAGTTGTTATACTATATCAATAATAATTACAACGTTTTATTATTCATTCAACTTAGATTATGTGACAGTTAGATTATGAATGCATTTGAATTACAGTGGAGTCAACTATACACTAACATAAAGTGACTTGCTGTTATTTTCCTTTTTCCCCTTGTATACGTCCTTCTAGAAAGACTGTCTCTAACTGATACACAGGTGCAGGAGTTGATATGTGTCTTGTTAATGAGTTAATGCTGGAATTACTAAAATATTTTCTTTTCGTTCCCTTCCCTTCATGTTATCAAGGACCCTGCGATACGCTTCAGAACAACTAGATCTTTTGACAGCTGCTGTAATAGCTAATAACTGTCACTACCATCACATAAGGTGCTTGAAGCTTCATAAACTCACCTCTAGGACTCTCCTCTTTCTAGCAACACCTTTGATTGTTTCCAGTTACGAGTTCAGCCCTGGCCACAGCAATGACAACTTCTCTCTTCACACAGAATATATGTTCTTGTTCTCTTCTGCCAACCTAATTTCAGTATTCAAGTTCATAGACTAAAAAATAACCAGGCTTTTGTTTACAATGATTACAAATTCATAATCCTGTCTAGGCCTCAGAATTTTGCACAGCATATTGGCAATTAATATCCAATTAATGCTTGTAGACCCATTGACCGTGTTACATATCTACAAAGCAAACTGTTGACACATTCATTTTTATTCCAAACTGCATGCTGTAAATTACATGGAATAGGGAGTACATTGAAAACTCTTAGCATATTCTGAACTCAGGTACAACAACTCCCCAGGAGCATATTCTTACCAAAGAAACGAAAATGAAAAAAACCCAGGGATTTTTACCATGTAGAAAATACAGAATTATATCATTATAGACAAAAAATAATCTCTGGTGTTTATTAGGAAAAGGCCTCAGGCAATTGCAGAGGGTTGTGCTGTTCCTGTGTAAGAAAAAAATAGTGGATTTCTAAAAGCAACTTCCCGTGAATGGACAGAGCTGTGGGTATAGCTGTAACCAAGAAATAGGCTACAAAGAATGCAAATTAGAATACAAAAGATTACAATAAAATAAAATAGAGAGGATGCAAATTCACATGCTGTAAAACTGAAATAAAATATAATTTTCAAAGAAGTAGGATTAACTTAAGGAATTCTGGAAGCTGTGATACACATGGTACATTTTCTTTCTGGCTGAAAAATACTCTCTGTCTTAATGAAAAGCTGTTATATAGAAGTACATCTTGTAAGTTTCCAAGTCAAGAGTCCTCAGGTTTCCAATAGCTTCCCAACTGGGAGCCCTTCCCACTGGAATGGGACTGAATGACTTCTGATTATAAGTCAACATTTCAAATACCTGACTTCAAACATCTTATGCTAAATTTCAAAAAATTCCAAGTAAAATAATGCCAAAGAGACTGACTTTGAGAAGATCGTTTTATCAGGCAGACAGCATTTAGTTGCGCTACAAATTCATATAATTGCAGGATATGCTATTTAACAGTTTAAGAAGCAGCTAATTCTTTCTTTGCTGCACTTTAACAAGTGAAAATACAACTAAAAAAAGGGCTTACAACTTAGGTGGCATAAACAAATATGGTCTGGAAAATAATTAACATTTCTTATTATATTTTTTGTTTGTGGTTACTCTAAAATAATCAGGAAGTATACAGAAATTATCATCATAACAGAAGACGATAACAAAAATTACCAAAAGATAAGACAGATAAGGAAAAAGATGCAACAAATAGAATTTATCTACATCTAAAGGATTAAAGTAGCAAAGTTAACCACACTTCTGTGAGAGAGATACATCAACTGTACACTGGATAACAGCATTCATTTGGAAGGCAACAAACATTTTAAAGGGCCTACTTTGATTTCTTTTTTTAATTAAAGATATCAGAACTAAAATCTCAACATACTTATACCTATTTAAACTGAAGGTCTTTCAGGCTTTTTATGCATTTTTGCACTCAGAGTGAATTGCCAATGAATCTTCAAAATAATAACCATGTTTTTATGGAATTTGGATTAAATAATTTACAATACCACCTAAGACTCTTTGCTAACTTCTAATTTTTAAACAACTGTCAAAAAATGTACTGATGCTACTGCAGGCTTGGTGTTATGTATTTAATGGATTTTGAACTTGAGCAGACTTTAAAGAGATAATGGACGTTCTACACACTAAATATTAATTTCATTAGATGGGCTTTACAGTAAAAGGACGTTCAGAGAAGCTAGACAGTTCAAATGAATACATCCTTACAGACTAGTTCTAAATTGATTTGTGGCTAGTTTATAATATGGGCACACAGGCAAATATGGACAGTTTTGATGTTTGTGTGCGTGCCATGCAAAAAACTGGCATCAACAGAGACATGAGAGACGCCAAATCTCTCTTTCCGGCCACCTTCCACACTAGTCAGAAAGGCTGCTGGCAAACAAATGCACTGAGAGAGCTGGTCAATGTCACTGCAAGGTGACTATCGATTATTTGAGAAAGGTCTTTGTGATTGTGGAAGGTTCCTGAGGACTGGGAAGAAAGCAAAGGGCACTCATTTTCAAGAAGGGCAAGGAGGAGTATCTGGATAACCTGGGAAGATGATGAAACAAATCCTCTTAGAAACCTGCAAATCATCCTCGAAACCATTTCCCAACATATGAAGGACAAGAAGGTGACTGGGAGCAGTCAGCATGGGTTTACAAAGGGAATATGATGCCTGACCAACCTGACAGCCTTTCACAAAGAGGTGACTGGCTCAGTGACTGGGGGGGGAGCAGCGGATGCTGTTTATCCTGACTTTAGCAAGGCTTTCAACACTGTCTCCTGTAACATTCTCGTAAACAAACTGTATGGACTAGGTAAGTGGCCAGTGAGGTGTGTTGAAAACTAGCTGAACTGCTGGGCTCAAAGGTTGGGACTAGTTGCACAAAGTCCAGCTGGAGATCTGACAGGAGCCTCATGCAGTTCAACAAGATGAAGTGTAAAGTCTTGCACATGGGGAGGAACCACCCCATGAACCAGTATATGCCAGGGACCTACCAGCTGCAAAGCACCTTTGCAAAAAAAGTCCTGGTGGACACCAAGTTGGGCATGAGCCAGCAGTGTGCCCTCGCAGCAGATAAGGCTAATGGTACCCTGGGCTGCATCAGGCAGAGTGTTGCCAGCAGTTCAAGGGAGGTGATCCTTCCTCTCTGCTCAACCCCGGTCAGACAAAGCTGGAGTGCTGAGTCCAGTGCTGGGCTCCCCAGTACGAGAGAGACATAGACATACTGGAGCAAGTCCATCAAAGGGCCACAAAAATGATTAAGTGATTGGACCAACTTTCAGATGAGGAGAGGTTGAGAGAGCTGAGACTGCTCAGCCTGGAGCTGAGAAGGCTCAGGGGGATCTTATCAACTATAAATACTTGATGGGAGGGAGCAGAGAAGACAGAGCCAGACTCCTCTTTGGTGCCCACTGACAGGACTAGAAACAATGGGCATAAATTGAAATAGAGAAAATTCCATAGCGACATAAGAAGAAAAAAAAATTACTGCAAGGATAGTCAGATGCTGGAACAGGCTGTCCAGAGAGGTTGTGGAGTCTCCATCCTTGGATATATTTAAAACCCAAGTTGACATTACCCTGAGCAACCTGCTCTTGCTGACCCTGCTCTGAGCAGGGAATTAGAGTAGATGATCTCCAGAGGTGCCTTTCAGCCTCAGTTGGTCTGTGAGTCTGTAAAATTTCATCAGTTTATAGGCTGAGCAACAGTTTCTGGAAGCACTCCAAGACAGACACAACACCTCTTAGGAGCTCACAGTCCATCAAAAAAAACCTCGACAGACTGACTTAGTGCACGAGGAAAAAATGAATTCCTTGGTTACTATTTAGGGCTAAGACAGTTTTCACTTTCTAGATAAGAATTTCCCAGATAAGAAGCAAATAACCATTATGTCTACGGTAGGCAGATTTAGGGAAAAAACTCTGGCCACATTTAGAAGTCCTTGTTTGAACCACGTCCTTCCTTCAGTTAAAGGGGAGGATTACCGGTCAAGTAAACTTTGCTCCACATTTGCCTGCAACATGTCAAGAGCAAAATGAATCAATTCAGCAGTAGCAGCAGCTGGGAAGACTTGGCAAAACAACTATTAAGTCAGCTTAAGAAAATATGCAAAAATTAGCAAGCCTTCTTGGAGGAGGAAAGGGCTTATTAAAAGTAGCTAAAGCAGTACAGCAATGGATGTGCATGACTCAGAGAAAAGGGAAAGTGTCAAAAGGACTAAAGAGAAAATAAGAGAGCTGACAACAGTATCAGTAGAAATAGTTTGGGCTTCACAATCCAGCTGCTATTCCCTAAGAAAAATAGGCTTGTCCTTACAAGACAAAAGGGTGAACGTTCACCATCATTCAGTTTGTTTCAAAACATAAAATGTTTCCAGTTATGGTTTTTAGCTGTAACAGTTGAAAAACACTATTAAGTTAGCAACTGTGCTAAAAATAGCAGTAATTCTGAACTGATTCTGAATAGACATGCCTTGTTTTGAACAAGAAATAGAGATGGACAACATAATCCAATAGATTTCCTTTCCCAGGGCAAAAATGTGCCCCGACTTAGATTCTCTAAAGCTTTACATCAATCAGATAATCAGGTCAGAAATACCACTTCACTGGGGATATCTTTTACTCCTAATAGAGGAATTTGATACAATTAAGTATGAATTCAACTTATATGCTCTCTGGAAAGCATCTTGATTTAAGCCACATCTTTTAAATCTGCACTAGTATCACTGGGCCATCCTGTATGCAAGGATGCAGCTATCGTGGAACTTTAAACAATTACAGGGAAAAAAAAAATCAGATTTGTGATGACTTCTTATGTTTATAAAGCTTTTTTTTCCATTAAGTGTTGTAAATTCTACTGTTAGATAACTGCTCCTGAAATTCACCATTTATTTCACAGTTTCAAGTTTCCCTCCTTGCTCTTGTTAGAGCTTTCAGAAATGATTTGCTTAATTATTAGGAAGAATAAAAGGGACAGAATCAACCCTATAACATGCTTGTCCTTTACAGACTACTATAAAAGGAATTGTTCTCATGTTGGCAAGAAAGTAAGAATTCCTTTTTGTGAAAAGTTACTTGGCTTCACCTTTGGTTTCCGTTCAACACCCAATGCAACTGAAACTTTCTCCTCTGTAAACAGGGAGTATAAGCAGAGCAAACACTTTAATCTGGATCTTCTGCATTTTTGGAGAGTGAGTAACCATCAGTTGACCAAGCATTTATAAATGTGGCCTTAGAATTTAGTACAAAAATATACTGATTTCTATTTTCAGCATCATTTGCAGGACTTGGAAGGCTGGGGCAGGGAATAAGCATGAAATATGTACTAAATCACATGATAAGAGAAGGCTGACAGTAAATAAAGTCAAATGAATAAAAGAAATATTGTTGTCTTCCTGAAATCTAGTGCAAAGTAAAAATTAATTTTGGGCTGCTAACAAGCTTCACTAAAAGCAACACAAAAAAAGACTAAAACTAGTTTGTTTGAATTAGTAAGGCTGTACACATCACGTCCACAAATTCACCATCAGTCCACCACAGGAGGAGGACGGATGGACAGAGACCTCAGAGTTTGCCACAAATCTTTTGATATATGTGCCATCAGCAGAGGGCTAGCTGGGTCAAAGTAGTAATAGGTCTCGCTGCAGAAATGTTTCTTATGAGAAGCTTGTACCTGGTTAGGACCAATAAGGAAATCTTTCAATCTTTCTTTCTTTCTTTCTTTCTTTCCTCTCTCCCTTCTCTCCCTCCTCCCCCCTACCCCTTTGGTTTTTCTCCCCTTCTCCTGCCACTGCAGTCCATGACCTTCACAAGAAAATGCTTCTGCTTTGATAACAGGCTGCAAGCCTCCAAGGACCAGCACTGCTTTCTGGGAGAGAAAACTGTTGCCTTGCTCAGAATCCAATCAAAACCTGAATGTACCAAGTGAAAAATAAACCAAGGACATCATTATTCTGTCTCATTGTGATTTGGCTTGCCTTCAAATCTCATACCCTGTATATCTGAAATAGCAGCAACGCCTCCATTAGCTGAGCCTTCCAACACTTTAATCAAAGTATCTTTCAGAATAAAAAGGCATAAATGTCAAATTCCAATCACCCTTTAAATTCCTTCAATTCCCTGTGCTACACAAAATTAAAAGCCTTACCCCTGGATAATTTCCCATAAAAACCAGCGTGCATGCATGCAGACGCTCAGCCACGTGGGCAGGCACCAATTTTAGAACATGGTAAGCACTGGTGGGGTGAGACAGGGAGGCTCCCCCGTGGGCATCCCGTGCTCACGGGCATACTCCTGCAGTCAGCATAATTGATTTTTCACAAGTGATAACAATTTCCACATTTTATAAGAAATACAGGTTATCAGGCATCCAGCGGGGACAATACCACGTACCTAGTCCAGTGCACATTACAAGTCAATTTTCTTCTTCTAAGTTTATATTAAGAATATCAGATACTAGGCTTGCTGTTTTTACTGGGACCTTTTGGAGGGCAAAAGACCCATGGCTTTCTCAGACTTTACTGACAGCCAGAGGAATAAAGTGGTTAAAAGAAACAGGCACAAAGGGTTTGTTTAGCCTGACTAAAACTCTCTCTCTCGTTCTGTGGTACTCATAATCCCACTAGGTCCCCAGGGACCTTTCAAAATCTTTTAGCAAAGGCAAGGTAAGAAAAATGTGATATTCTGGGTCCCCGTTTAGGTCATGTCTACGCACTAAAGAATTTTAAGCATTTTCTTTTAAATGAATACCCAAACCATTAGGATACTTCATAGAAAATACTGTAGAAAACAAAACCAGCCTTAGGACTAACATACTTCTGTAATGTTTTCTATGAGGAAACTTTTACAGCTGTATCTTTTTTATGATTAGAATTATGCTAATTTGTTTCTGCTGAAGATGATGATCCTTTAAAAATGTTTTAAGAAAGAGTTTAAGTGTAAATGTGCCATCTTAACTGTTATCTTGTATGAACATATTCAAAATTACAAGAACATATGCTCTTGCTTGCATAATACTATTTCTTTCTTCTACATGTGCGCGCAATACTTACAAACTACATTTCACCTTTAGGAATGAAAGATTGTATGTGCAACTGATAAAAATGTAATCATATAGATATAGAGTATTTAAAAACCACGGAATTAGCGAAAGAACCAGAAAACTTCCCAAATATCATTAGCCTCATGCTCTAAATAATACCAAAAAATTAAAATAGGACTTGCAACCAGAACCAAGAAAGATTATGACCTTCTTAAAATCCAGCCTATCTGTTCTTCAAAGCACATCATTAAAAATGTTCCGACTTGTTGCACATGTGGCAAGTAACCTAGAAGGGAAGTCTCTGTTGTCTCTGCAGCGAGTATTCTGAACCCAAACAAACAACTCCTTTGTTCCACATGTGTTTTTCCGGGAAGATGAAGGAGCCTGTTCCCTGGCGCAGCTCAGCTGGCAAGCCGTTCTGTAAAGCAACACTCCACTAACCATTATTTCTGCTTTCCACAAAGCTCAGTCTTTGATAAGGCACAATTATTTAAAATTCCCGGTGCTGTTCCGCTTCCCCTGACAGCGATACGGTATTATCGCAAGTGCATCCTCCTCGACAGCAACGTGATGCTATAAAGTTCCATTAAATTTATCGAGGAGTCTTTTTCCAGTGGTTAGCTATAACACAGTACAATGGTTATCCTCCTAAGTGATAATTAAGCTTTGGGGTAACATTTAATTGAAAATGTACTGTGAAAATCAACAAGTCAGCCTTTTCAAATCAAGGCTGCTTGGTTCACAATCCCGTTCAATGTGATTTTGTCTAACAGTAATCCATGACAAAAATATATGAGCTTAATCCTGTTCCCTCTGGCAATCATTTAAAAACGTTTAACCCCTTGGACAATTCTGAGGCTCAAATAATTTCACAGTATTAGTCAAGGGTTAACCTTTTTCTACAAATATTGTACCTTTTCAGTTATAAATAACTCTAGCTGATCAGTTACTATATTCTATAAGTAACATAATTGAATGTTTTCCTTTGGGGAGGGGGGGGGAAGTGAGGGGGTTAATTTTCACAGGATCACCAGTTTCATGCATAACATGCTGCCAGACTACTGTTCCTTGAATACAGTCTCCTGCTCAATAACCGTCCTGGAAACAGCCATGGCCAGCTGCAATGCCCATGGCCAGCCTGGGGACCAGGGGCGAGGGAGCGGACGCTAGATAAGAGCAGACAGTACAAAGCACCTTGCTGCACCAGCTGGGGAGTGACGTTACAAGCAGTTCTTTCCTCACATTCCAGATCCAAAGAAATCTGCTGCCATCCTCCTCCTATCTCATGGAGTTGTCCTGTTGCCATGTGGCCCAACAGGAGCAGCTTTGTAACGCGAAGGGGCCAGTGCTGCCAACCCAGCGCTCCCCCCAAGGTGTGCGTACATCACCAGGCTCATTTTGGAGGAGCTTCAGTGTGACCCCGGCGCCCTGCACACCCACTGAGAGTTTGTGACCATCAGCCGAACCCAGCATGCATCTCCAAGTTCAGCTTCCTTCCGAAGGGATGCAGGGCGTGTGCTCTGGGATGCACACCGACACACGGTAATAAGCACGGACATCTGGGAATTCGCTTCAGAAATGCACTTCGGGCCTGAGCTAAAGCACAAACCTACTCCTGCTACAGTAAACCCATGCTAACTAGTAAGAGACACCCTGTGGCCACCAAATTTCAGGCAGGATTAGTTTCTTTTCTGCACTGGCTCGTTTGGTGATTAAATCTATTTTTAGTTGCTACTTTGTGCAAATCCAAGCAGAGAAAGAGGATGCCTATGTCCAACTGCAAGCAGAATTTGGTTCCATGTCAGACTAAGGACACAAAGAGGATTATGCTATCTGCTAGAAGAAGAAATACAGCATGTGATACTGAATCCCCTAGGGAGGGTGGCTTCTGAGATAACGTTCACAGTAATTTCATCTTAATTAAAACAAAATGAAATTTATGATATCTCATTTCCCTGCCACTTTATTATTTAGGTGTCATTGTCAAAGACTCTGCAGAAATCTAGGAAGATACAGTCGCTGCCCCAAGGAGTTTCCAGTCTAACTCAGGCAGAAGTAAACACTGAATAGCTCAGGAAAGAAAGTAAAGCCCTCAGCGATGAATAAATACCTGCATGTTTTCACAAAGGTCATTCTCAGAAGGAGTGAGAGAAAGCAGGGAATGGAGAACCTGCCTTTACTGCTGTGGCACGGGAGAGAGCAGAAGAGAAAAGGGAACAGGGTGAATGCAGAGGTGGATGGAGGGTTGGAGAGGGGACTTTAAGAAAAGAGAAAGGATGGATTTAAAAAACAATGCAGAGGTGCAAGCGACTGTTGTCACCTCTAAGAGCAAAAGTTTTCATCCGGTATAGACAAAGCAGCAAAGCAAGCACAGGCAACAAGTAGGAGAAGTGACATGTCCTGAATGAAGGCTGGGGATAAATTTGAGAGCATTATTTTGGACACACTTTGCCACAAGGTGTAGATAGGAGTTTTTCCTTTTTTATTAAAATATACCTATAAAAAACCTCGACAATGTTATACAAAATTATATCAAGAAAAATGCCGTGCCCTTTAAAAGAGTGAGGATACGGGTAAGGAAATCAATTCAGCTAAATAATTTCCAAGAAGCGCTAGGACAGTTCCCTTTCATTTTAGATATGAACATAGTTACGTGACATAATTTAGCAAGTGATTTAATGGCTCTTGTCATGAATGCTATTCATCTGCTAGATGCAACTCTGGTTTTCTATTCATATTTTTCAAAAGCTCTAACACAGCTATTTTTTTTTTTCTTTCTTTCACCTACTACATCTTCAGAGTGCAATTATAACTTTTGAGCTAAGCAGCAAAGATCTTTCCCCCTTACTTAGCAAGTACCTGCCCGGCTTCCCTTGCAGCACTATCTCCTCCTCAAGGCTGAGGACGAGCAGGCTGGGCTGATACTGTGACTCCCTTGGAAAGGGAGTACGTAGGAAAATGAAGACAACAAATCCTCCTTATTCCTCGCCAAAGAGGACTGGTGGAAAAGGTTGGGCACTACGTCGTTTGCTCTAGAGCGTGCCATCTTCCTCTTGCCAACCGGGAGTAAAACCCCTTAAGAGAAACCCACAACATTTCTTCTCCCCAACCACACCCCCAATATTTTCAGAAGTGAAGCAATCTGTTTCCTAATTATTTAATATGTGATGTCGATGATGATCTCGTTATTCTACCCCTTCTTGAACTGTCAAACTGTGTCCAATAAGTAAAGGGTCCTATCCCTGCAGGACCTCTCCTAGGAGAACAAAACTGGAAAATTTATAGCTGATTTAAGTCTGATTTACTGCATAAAAAAACACAATTTGAGTTCATCTTAAAAAAAGGGAAAGCAAACTATGGCATAAGACTACACCTGCACCCTGAAATCTTCTGTTTTAATCTTCTTTCCTGTCGAACGTAGCAAAATCTAACATTATTTCAGGAAGCTTCATCAGAGGTTAGTGACCATACAGTCCATTATAGGTTACGGGGGAAAATGACAGTGTGTATGTATTCCCAAGGCTTTCATGATCAGAAAAATAGAGAAAAACAGGAATTCTATTATTATACAGACAGAGGACTCATCTGAAAGTGGAAGAGCCAAAACAGATTATAAAACAGGGCGTGCGGACCATAGATTAAGTCTGGACAATACTGACACTTTTTTTTTCCCCAGCACAATCTGTTTTGGGAGCCTGGGTGGGGGAGAAAGAAGAAAGATCATCTGGGTGCATGGTAGATGGATTTTTAAACTCTCTGTTATTCTTTCATTCTTGGCTCTCCTCAGCCTCTTACTCTTGGCATCCTCTGTTTTTCTTCTTATTGCACAGAAAAGATAGCTTTAAACTAACAAACAAGCACAAGTCTGGAAAACATGCCTGTTCTTTTCTGGGAAGCGCATGGGAGAGCTCAGCTGCTGCTTACTTTGAGCAAAACTGACACCCCTTCGTTTGGTTGTTACCAGACAGTTCAGTGGCCATAGAAGAGCTCTCTTACTCTGTAAGTTAATATTAGGCAGTGAGACCGTGTATGCCATTAAAGTTCAAAGCAACTGATTAATCCTTTGATGTGTTGCCAAATTATTAGAATAATGACACTATTTTTTTTCAAATGTATTGGTCTGTCTTCTCAATTCTTTCTTTTTTAACCCCATGCTTTAATAAGTGGTGAACCTCATGAAGAAATGGATTCTTTTTATTCAAAGGAGAGCTGGGTACTGTTTCTGGAGAACTTCTTTTATATATAATGTACAGGATATTATGCCCCTAATGAGGCAAAAAAATTCTCTTTATTTCCCCCCCCCGGTGCTCTCCTCCTTTAGACTTGGAAAGTAAACATTTAAAAATGCATGCTGTTAGTGGGCTGCGTAGCACTACACTGCTCTGTCAAAGTGAATATTGTGATAAAACATGTCAGTCTGTTCATACTTACAATCATCTTCCACTTCCTCATACCAAAGCATGTGAGCAGACATGAAATCTCTCCACAAAAAAGAGGAAAAAGAAAACAACAGCAAAATATTTCTTGGCAAAGTATATTCCAACTTTGCTGCTCCAGTAGCTTTTGCTGAATTAAGCTTGTCCCTGCATAACAACAGATGTGTCCCTGCACAAGCCCCAGCAGCTCTGCGGAGGAGAGCGCAGAAAGCACCCCGGTGGGATGCAGCTCCAGGCTGGCTGCCGGCAGGGTCTGTGTCCCAGGCAGGGAGAGGCAGGGATCCTCACTTCCACCCAGCCAGCATGGTAACTAATGCCAGTGCTCTTTGGAGGCCCCTAAATGTTTCAAATTCCAGGACCTGCGCAGAAGCAATGCTCTGTGCTTCCCTCAAAACAAAGTTGATTTCCCATAATAGGGCAGCCCATGCACTCGACATATAAGGCTCTGCTTCCAGGGTGGCATGTGCAATGGATTTAAATTATGTGTTACGGCTTCCCAAGGAACATTTAGCGCTACAGAGCGGAGTGAAGATATTTACTGCTCCCTTTGTGCAATTCCCCTGAGAGCCCCACGAAACAGATTTCCTCCTCCCCAGCAAATGACCCCCAGCCCATTCCCAGACAGGATCCTCCCTTTTTGGGAGAGGAGCGATAACCCTCCTGTATTCGACCGTTCTCTCCCAGATGAGACTTTTGGGATTGCAACCTCTCTCCCAAGGAGGGGAAAAAATATACAAACCCAAAAATAGTGCTGTCACCAAACTAAGTGTGTAAATCCTAACACAGGTTGTGATAAGTCAGTAGCTGCTTTTTTTTCCAAAAAAAAAAAAAAAAAAAAAGCTATTGACTTACAATTGACCTTTCCACTCCCAAGGAAACCATGCAGTACTGCTGCTATACACAGCCCAGAAACACCCTCAGAAGAAGCAGAAGCAGGACTCTAAGCCAACTGCCTGTTGCTGCCTCTTCCTAACGGTGGGAACATCCCTTTACTCCCAAATCCCAAAAGCTGCTGGTCCCAAACAGGTGGGGCATGGGCTCACGCTCCCCCCCCTGCATTTGGTCCCAGGCCTTCTTAGTTTATATGGGAAGGAAAAGCAGGCATCCACACAATACTTGGGAATGGGACTGTGGCGTCCTCCACCCAAACCCAGATTTTTATAAGGCTGTTTTCTACAGTATATACTTTGTATAGTACACATGGTCTTTAGAGATAGGCCATAAAGAATCATGTTATTAATTCATGGTTTCATTTGAAAAGTCATTTGAAAAAACACTGTTATACTGTTCATTACATTATTTTTTAAAATCTATCCCTAAAAAACCGAAAAATGTTATTTTTCAGTTTTAAAGGTTAAAGTGCCTAGTCATGGTGATTACAAGTTTTTAAGTAAATTCCTGGATTATACGGAAAAATAAACACAAAAATGAAGTGCATAATATACTTTACAGCCACTGGCATTTTCTACACTGATAGTCAAATTAATACCCTGGAGAACCTGGATGTACAGTACACGCCAACAGACTCCTAAGGATTAATTTGCAGCCCACAGGAACTGCAAGTCATGAACTGATGTAGAAAATAATCTGAAGCAGAGCAGAGCACGCTGTGACAGCAGCAGCATTTTGATTATTTGAGGGAGAAGGAGACTAAACAAACCCAGGAAAGGAACTGCTTATTGTGCAAAAGTTCTGGTTTAAAATATCTAAGGTCACACTTGATAGCACATGCTGTCAATAACTGAGGCCCAGTAATGTACTTATAGACTACAAGTGAAAGTTATCTTGAAAGTAGATGTCTAATGCCAGAACTGTGATCCTCCTGGCTCCTATTCATTTCAAGGTGACAAACTTTTTCTTCAAAACTTTCTAGGTGCCTAAATCTGTTTCTGAATATGACCAGAGGGCCTTCATCTCGACAGAGCTCTGCAGCCTGTTTTACACCTAGCTCTAGTCACAATCCACAAAATTCACATGGATTATTCATCCTCTCTGACAATGTCTTTGAGACCATCACAGCATATTCAGATCAGGCTCTGCAAGAAATGCAGTGCTGCTCAATAGTTTCTTCTAAAACATGGCTCAAAATAAGTGTCTAGTGGTAATATTTACAATAGCTTACAAATTAAACAATCCTCCAGATGCAGGAAATCTAGATTTGCTTCCCCTCTTCTTGCTGGGGGAGTTCAAAACTCTTGTGTCTCAACAGAGCCCCTGGTCCATTCACAGGAGTGCAGAAGACTTCAGCCTAGAAACATTTTCCCTTCCTTCTATTGACGCTCCTCCAGCCGATAGGAAAAGAGTCAAGATTTGTTGGGCCATAGAGAGAAATAACAAAATTGAGTGTTCAAATCTACTGTGTTTTTTGGTTGGTTTTGGATTGGTAGGGTGGTTTTTTGATGTTGTTTTTGGTTTGGGGGGGTGGGTAAAGAAAATTGAGAGGCTTTTAAAAATTAAATATTATTTTCAACAGCTGTGAATGCTGTAATTGGTTAACACTGAGAAACACTAACTCTACTGAAAGAGGTTTTATATGTTTCTGTCAGTCCCTACCGGCCAGCATGGTGTACATTTATATTGCATGTATAACCTGGAGCAGGTTTATCATTTTGACACACCAGCTTTGCTTGTTTATAGGGTGGGGTTTTTTTGTCTGAACTAGCATCAAAAGCTCTGGCTCTCTTCAACAACAGAGAGCAAGTCGCAGCCTCACTGTAGATCTATGTCAAGTAATTAATGTACACTCAATAAATGCTGGTAGTCAGAGGCCACCTGCCCCACTCTTCTTGCAAGTAGCAGACTCCAACCCATGGCAGCACCGCCTGGTGTTCTGAGACTATAGTGCCTGTGCTACAAGAGGGGAAAGGAGCAAGCTTCAAAGTCACATGGAGGTTGGAAAATGTAGAAAAATTGGAATGATAAAAATGTGTATTTTTTTAAATGATTGCTGGCAGCTCTAGTTTAATGTTGCCTTCCTCTTTCACAATCAGTAATGGGTTACATGAAAGAAAATAGTCTTTTTCACAGTAACAGGGTGATTTTCAGCCACCCATTAACAAACACTTTATACAGAGGCTGTTTATTTTCCTGCTTGAGAAGTCCTTTCAAAACCCAAGTATTGATAAAGTTGAAAATATCTCCTTTCTAATGGTACGAGCGTGACAGTAATGCAGAGTTGGAGAAAATGCCGAAGAGGCCAGTAGCAATCTGAAAACAAGGCCCAACAATAAACTGCCTGTTCAGGGACCATTTAGGAGATTGGGTTCAGCATACGTCAGCATGACCTTAGAAAAGAAATGGATTTCAACATCCAAAGTTGGCAGCCAAGTTCATTGCCTCAGCAAGCTAAACCAGAGGGAGGTTAGGACTTGAAGATAATGGTCAAACCTTAGACTGGACATGGGAAACAAGTTCTCAGGTCTCTAACTCTTCTTCTCCTGTACTATATTAAAGGGCTACACTGAAATTCAGGACTTCTCTGTCAGGGGAAAAAAAAAGACACAATTGGAAAATTACGTTTTTGACATAGAAAAGAAATATTACAGTAGCCAGAATAATTTATATGGGAGGAGAGGTCCCCAATTCAATATAAATAAATCAAATGAGAACTTCATATTAACAACCTCCACAGAGTAACAAATCTTCCATCTCACTGTAATTTACTATGATACAAGCACCAAACAAACCCCCAACAAAAGAAAGCACACCATATTGCCATTTATATCGTCTAACACAGACAGCATCTCCTTTCCTGTTAACAGATAAAACAAGAAAATAACAAATAGATAGCATGCCGTGCAGAACTGATTTACAAACCTCTCATGAGTTTTTAAACATCCCAGTGGCACATGTTGTTTGCCAATACAACTCAACATCAGGCAGAGTGCTCACAGCATAAACCTAAGACATGATATTTTGCTTATAATTTCAGAAAATATTTCAACCTTTATTCCACCCTGTTTTTAACTCCCTGCCAACGCTGACCTAAAAAAAAAAAAGGCAATCCAAGCCTGTCACTCAGTTCAACCATTAGGCTCATAACAAGATGTCTCTGTGTTCTTGCCAGTATTTGCACATCTATCACATCTAGCTGTGTGGGAAGAAGTGCTGAGCTCTAGGGACTATGGGACTGATGTGAAGGGAGAACTGGGATGGGAATCATTTAAGCACTAATGCACAGCATGGGGTTTTGCCCTGGTGGTATATTGGCTCTGAGTCTTTTTATTATTCACTTCCTGTTATGGGGAAGAAAAAAAAAAAAAAAACAACAAACAAACAAACCAACCCAAACCACTTGCATGTCAGCAACAGAGGAAAAACAAATCTTTGACAGCTTTATCACAACAGAAGTAAACAGACAGCTTCTGATTTTCCTGTGAAATCAGCAAGAAAAATAAAGAAAAAAAGAAAAATAGAAAATCTTTCCAACATGAGCCACTGAAGAACTTCTTTCTTTTGTTTCTTAGCCTATTTTTACTTCAAAAAGGAATACATTGTCAAGGTTTTTAGTACAGGTTGCAAGTTGTTTTTTTCTTTTTTTTCTCCGTATGCTTATTTGATCTGCAGACCAGAAAGTAAAAGACAAAAAAACCCCTCTTGCTCTAAATTCTGAAGGAAGTAGTAGGTTTTGGCTTCCAGAGTGGAAGATATAAGTTTTTAGTCAGAAGATTAGCAGTCAATATAATGATTAAGGCAAAGCCCTTTCATATGCAAGGGGCTGTTAAAAAAAAAAAAATCCAGTTTCCATTCAGTATATTTCTATATCATGAAACACTTCCGTTTGAAAACATGCTCTAGCATATGAAACAGCATATCAGTTCATTATTGTGTTTGTGCTCCCACCAAACAAGCTAAATCCTTCATGCCATAGTCGCTGTGGAATAGGGGTTACTCTTTTTTGGAGAGCATCTAGCACAAAGAAGGGCTGGGGTCACCTCTTACTAGTTCAACATAACAACACTCAGAAAACAAGCATTAATCATTATCTGTTTTGGAAAGCTTCAGCTAAAGATCAAGCAGTCCTTTTTACCTAGTGGAACTCTGTTTGGGGCAAGGTCCCAAGCAGATTTTGCAGGGCAGTATTTGCTGCCTCCATTCCCCATATACATAACGTTGGTGTTTTGCGGATCTTTATTCTCAAACCCTGTCAATTCTCGAACTTTCAGAAACTTTCACCTCAGCAGAAATGAAATCCATCTTAACTGGAGTCAGTTGGACGAGAATACTCAGAAGATATACTGAACCATCAAAACGAAAGTGTAAGCATGGATAGCAAATTATATAAAAACTAATATTAAGAGTACAAAGACGAGAAGAGGAAGAAGATTTTAATTACTGATACATACATAGTAGAAGTCCAAGTAATAAAGCAGAATTAGAATCACTCATTTATGCCCATAAAATATCTGGTCTTAATCTCTCCAGAGAGGCTCAGATGACCAGAAGGGAGAACATCTCATTAACTAATATTCCTTTCTCTAGATTTAGGCATGTAACTCAGTCCAATCACAATAAGCATCCCACGTAATCTACAGAGAGGATCCTCCTCTGGAGAGTGTCTGAGCATCTAAAATAGGCCCCAAACTGCCCTCGGGTAGTTGAGGAGGAGGTGTCCGGCTCTGGCTTTCTCTTTTGTTGGCCCACTCTTGGTTGTGTGTCCAGACCACGAAAGGCCAAGATCAAACTGTCCCTCTTCTCCCCCTCTTCTCCATGCCCACAGGAAGAAAATCTGGGCACACAGACTGAGACACAGCACATCGCATGAGCTCCCCCCATTCAACAGAAAGCCCTTTGATGCAGTTATGTTCTCAGGGGGGGTCCAAAACACATGTGAAATTTACCCAATTCTGAAAGCCATTGCAACTCACCCAAGGCAAGTCTGTATTCAACGTTATCAACATTACAGAGGAACTGATCCCAGACTCCACAATGAGCAGTTGCTTGAATGCGACTAGTAACTCAATTACTTGCATCACATGTAAATAGTGAAATGCTAACCAATTTTTATGCACACACACACACATTCGCATGCATGTACGTCACGGAGAGATCGGGTGCATGCACAAGCAAGTGCTGCTGATGGCAACGTATGCGTGTGCATATCTATACATCTTTTAAGAGGACCCAATTTCACAAAGTTGAAAACAATGATGAACCCTCATCCGTAAGGATAAAGAAGTTAAACAGAGAAATGTGAATGGTGATTAGAAGACGTTTGAAAACACTGTTTAGGTGCCTACATGTCATTACTAAGAAAAGACTTTCCTCTGGTTAAAAACAAACAACTGCAAACAAAACCAAATTTAGTCTAGAAGAGAAGAAAGTATTTAAAAAACAAAGGCAAATATAATACGTAAGGAGCAGAGGAAAAATGCCAAGCTGATTGCAAAGAATATCAATAAGGAACTAAGAGGTAATTGTGAATCAGAGTCAACAATCCATACGTACAAGACAGAGAATTCACCTAGGTCTGCAGGCAAGCTGCATCAGCTCTGCCAAAGACAGCTCAAGGTCGTTGTGCATAGCAAATGTGTTAGCTGCTAACATAAATACAGATTTCTTTAGAGAAACACAACTCAAGTGCCAGCCACCTACGCAGTATCCCAGTCACCCCATCGTGTACTCCCTTAGCTTTACTCTGTTCTAGTCGACGTTTCAGCTGTGTCCAGTTTTGACACCACACTTTGTGAAAGCCACAGACAAATTGAAGAGCACTTAGCGTCACAAATACCCAAACAGCCAGTTTTCTTTGTGAAGAAAGACTGAGGGAATGTCACGTGTTTAGTCTGGAAAGGAAAGGCAAAGGAGTACATGGCTGCTGCCTTTCAGTGTCTAAAGATGACAATGCTCTATTATTTTTGACATATACTGAGGAGAGGGACATCTTTTGGGTAAAGTCAACTTGGATTTGGTATTAGGAGAAAATTGTGAGAGTGCCAGGCTACTTACATATATGAAAACATATACACACGGAGGTCATGAAACCCTTGTAAGTGGAAGCCTGTAAGGAAAAGTTTAACAAATTCTTTCAAGGGTAACAAAGTGTATTTGATCTATCTCAGCCCTTGCAGTAGAAGAAATCTAATCCCTCTTACCTCTGTATTTCTGTAACTCTCCGAAACAAGAATTACAGACTAGTTAACATGACCTGTCACATACAGCTCACGTTTGTATTCATCTCATAAACAAAATTAATTGCACTGTGAAAGGAGAGCAGCCCAATGGATACAGGAGTACACAGACAATCCGCAGACTTGAATTCTATTAGCAGTTCCACCAGTCCCTCATCATTCAATTTCTGTTTGTTTCCTTCCCGCATAGAAAATGAACACTTACAAGCTAAACAAGTGCTAAACACTAGCATGATTAATTATTGTTTAAGATACATGACAAACTGTTTAACCTATAGGACTATTAAGGGTCTGTGTTTTAATTACATTGATTTCACCTTAAGTCCTCCTGGATGACAATTGCTCAAAGCCTTAGTTACAGTGGCAAAAGACTGTCACATTAAATCTGTGAAGACTGGGTTATTATGACAGCAAATTATGATGACAAAATTCTGTTAGTTCAAGTCTAATGAGACATTACTGCACACACTAGGATGAATGTTAAATTATTTCTGTGCGGGTCTATATGCAGGTTAGTACATCAAGATGATGGCAAAATGAGGTTAATGCAAGTCTGCAGAGCTGACATTACAAATGTCAAGATGATTGCAAAATGATGCTGCTGCAAGTGAACTACGATTAAAAAATAGGACACTAAACACAAAAATGTGTTAAGGGAATGTAAAAATAAACCCACAGAAAATAAAACTAAAGAAAATTTTACTTAAAGCAAAAGACATACTATATACCGCTAGTGCTGCAAACCAGTTCCTTGCCAAACTGGCCAATGCTGATTAGGAGAGTGTAAAGCTAGGATAAGACTGCCTTACAAGTAACTGCCTGTAAATTCTTACTAATAGTATCACTAGGAAATTTTTTGCACTAAAAACAGGTAATTGACTCTGTAGAAATATAAATAATTTTTGAAAAAGGACTCAAGATTATTGTCCTATGACAGAAGCTGGTTCGATTGGGAAATTCCTTCCTAAATTTAATCATATTGATGTTTTTCTCTCTTGTATTCTGGCAGGGTTAGAAGCACATACCTAAAAACCAAATTATCCATTAGGCCTAAAAGAAATTAGTCCAATCTCAGGTAAATTCAAAGACATAGGATCCACAGCATTGTAAGATTAAGGAGATTACACAGTTTAATATGCAGAAAGCTCATAATATTTTAATGTGATTAAATCACTAACACTAAAGATCTGCTAGTATATTTCCTTAGTGCAATGCTTAATTAGTAATTCTAACATATCAGAGAAAAAAACCACTAATTCAAAACCTGAAGGTCATCTTTTTTTCTGCATTTAAAGTCCTTCCTCCTTCCTATCATCTTTCTTTCTACTGCTAAATACAAGAGGTGCACTTCATTGCTAGTTTGACAACAGCAGGTACTCTGTGTCCTTTCAAAAGACTGTCATATCTATCTATCTGTCTGTCTATCTATCTGTAATGTTTTCCATTAAGTAGGGGAGGCACTTTATCTTTTTATCACCCAAAATATGTGATACTCAATTCCTGATGAATTACACTGGTGACCTGAAGTGATTTGGTTAAATAACAGGCTTTGTCAAGTAGTTTAGGTAGTGCCTGACCTTTTAAGTGGAAAGCATGCATGATTTTCTCCCATCTAGTAGAGAAGAAAATGAAAAATTTACTTTTCTTGCAAATGTATTAGTTTTTATTGGGCAAGTTACACATTCTATTCAGCAAAACAACAGAATGGCAAACTCTCACTAAAAAAAAGTAAATCTTAAAAAGATAACTTATTCCAGAGATAAGTAAAGAGTGGCTTGTGCATTTTTCAGAATTTTCAAAATAGCTCCATGGCTAATAAATTAGTAGTCAGAGTACAGCAAAGGAGATCAAAATGGTGGGTTCAGGATTCTAAGTCACCTACAGACTGAAATTTGTAAGAGTCATTATCACTGCATAAATTACGTTAATATTCATGGAGCTTTTCTGGAGACACACATACATACCACTTGAAGGCATGCACTTTTTAGAAGACTCGGAAATCAGTACAGCCAGCTACTCATTAATTTGTCCAGTTGCAGTGAACCTATACCAAATGACATTACCTGTGAATCTGAACTGAACATAGAAAAGAAAACACGGACTTTAAGTTATAAGGGAAGAACCATACAGTGCACCTTCATGCTGTCTGATGATTTTAATCTTACTAAATATATTCCAGTGAAGATATACACTCTGATGGCAATGAGATAAGATGTGCAAAATTCACTGAATTCAGTGATGTTCTGTAGGACAGAAAAAGAACAGACAATGGGAAAATTTACTAAACTTTTTTTTTTAATCGTTAATGATAAGCAACAGCAATCAAATGGCACCTAATTATTATAATGACATGAAGGAGGTCCGACTGAGGAGTTTCAAAACCTAAAAAAGTCTATTCTCTAAGGAATTATTTCAAATCTTAATTGTTTTAAAACATTTAATTTCATTAGTGCACCTTAAATTAAAGGTTGGTTGGGGGTTTTTTTGAGCATGTTAGTTGCTTATGCAATATGTATAAAAATGTTTATGTAATTATATCTGAGGGTTGACAAAAGTCCAAAGAGATTGTGTGCTGTGTGTAAACAACTGCTTCCTCTAGAAACATTTCATGTAAGTTTAAAAATGCAATTTAGATCAGAGCTGGGGCAGCTTTATTATTAATATGTAAACCAGAAATTTTTGGCAGTCTTCTGTTATAGATCCTCTTACATACAGCCTGAGTACCTACTTTCATATAAGCAAAATGCACCTCAAACTATTTTTATGCAGTAAATCATGGATTATGCACATTACATAAGCAAAACAAGTTGGTATAGTAACATTGGCGAAAGTGGGCTAAATTTAAAATTCTCTAAAATTAATCAATAGATAGAGCAGCATATGGAGGACAACAGCACAGGGTTTTGGAGAGCAAAGAATCACACACAGAATCACACAGAATCATTTGGCTGGAAAAGACCTTTAAGATGATTGAGTCCAACCGTACCTGTCCACTACTAAACCATGTCCCTAAGCACCTCGTCTACCCGTCTTTTAAATACCTCCAGGGATGGGGACTCCACCACTTCCCTGGGCAGCCTGTTCCAGTGCCTGACAACCCTCTCTGTGAAGAAGTTTTTCCTAATATCTAATCTAAACCTCCCCTGGCGCAACTTGAGGCCATTGCCTCTCTTCCTATCACTTTCTACTTGGGAGAAGAGACCAACACCCACCTCGTTACAACCTCCTTTCAGGCAGTTGTAGAGAGCAATAAGGTCTCCCCTCAGCCTCCTCTTCTCCAGGCTAAACAACCCCAGATCCCTCAGCTGCTCCTCATAAGACTTGTGCTCTAGACCCTTCACCAGCTTCGTTGCCCTTCTCTGGACACGCTCCAGCACCTCAATGTCCTTCTTGCAGTGAGGGGCCCAAAACTGAACACAGTACTTGAGGTGCGGCCTCACCAGGGCCGAGTACAGGGGAAGGATGACTTCCCTGGTCCTGCTGGTCACACTAATTCTGATACAAGCCAGGATGCCATTGGCCTTCCTGGCCGCCTGGGCACACCGCTGGCTCATATTCAGTTGGCTGTCGATCAACAGCCCCAGATCCCTCTCTGCCAAGCAGCTTTCCAGCCACTCATCCCCAAGCCTGTAGCATTGCATGGGGTTGTTGTGGCCCAAGTGCAGGACCCGGCACTTGGCCTTGTTGAACCTCATACAATTTGTATTGGTTACAACCTCTGTAGACTTTTTATGAGAGCTGCAGATGCCTGAGCTTAATTTATTGAATTTAGGTGCTTCATGGTAATTTGCCTGGCCTACACTCGCTTCTCCAGAAAGGCAAGTTCTTCCATAGACCCTGGGTGAGAACCACCAGCCCAAGCCAGTAGTTCCAGCTACTGTCAAACATTTAAAATGGCCTATGTTTAAGCACCTCATTTATTCCCTACCAGTGTAGCACAAGTGATGACTTTTTTTTTTTTAAAAAACAGAAAAAAATATTTCACATTAAAGTACTCTGTCACTCTGCAATCATTCCAGTGACTTTTTTCTCAGTTTGATAAATATACCTATACTGATCTTCTCATAAGGATATCCTTGACCAGAATACAGATGTATCAAAGTCTATCAAGGCAACCAATACAACTGAAAGAAATATTTTTTAATCCAAAACATACAAATAGACTTGAAATGGTTTTACGATGAGACATATTTCAAGTACAAAATACATCAAAAACCACAATAAGTAATTCAGCTACTGTGTAAAACTGTTTCAACATCAGCTGGATGAAAGGTGCCAAATGCAATGCCCATTTTTTAAAAAACACTCTTGAACTAAAATCCAGTATGCCTGATCATGGTACTAGTCTCATTTTCAGAAATTATAGTAAGAATAGAATTAACAGACATGGATATGAAGTAGTGGGGAAATGGATTTTACAGAGGGAAACCGCACTTCATGTATCTAGTAGGGTTCTTTGAAGGAGTCAGTGAGCACAAAGTCACAAGAAACCTAATTTATACAATTTAAAATATTTTCAATACTGTTCCTCATTAAAGACCTTAAAGAAACAAAGATGTCATGGGGTAAGAGATCCACTTTCTCTCACAAACAAACAAATCATTAAAAGACAAAAGGGAAAAATGTGAAAAAAGCATCCAGCTTTCTCAAATGTGTATGTCACCAGCCAAGTTTCACAGAGATCAGTACCAGGGCTGGTCAACATATAAAGTACATTTATATCATTACATGGATCTAAAAAAAGGAGGCAACTTTCAAGTTTCCTAAGAGTCCTAAGGTATTCAGGGAAATAAAAATGAATGTTGGCTGCAAAGAGATGCAGCAGAGTCTCAGAGTGTCAACTAGGCGATAAAAAAAGACAGATGAAATTCAATATCGAGAATATGTGGAGAAAAAGAAATCTCAACTTTACGTACTCAGCATGGGCTCTGAACTAGTTATTACCACTCAGGAAAGAGATCTTGGAGTTATAAAAGGTCTATGAAAATATCAACTCCATCTTAGCAGCTGTCAAAAAGCAAATCAAACGCTGGCTATTATTATGACAGAAATAGAGCGCCCCATACAAAATATCATTATGATATTATTAAAAGTCTTCAGATGTTCACACTTTGAATACTGTGGGCTGTTCTACTTCCCCTATCACTAAAAAGATACAGCAGAAAAAGTAAGGACAACAGAAATGACTGAAAGCTGGGGAGAAATGGCTTCCATATAAAGTATGACCCAAGAAGAGTCTTCCAGGTAAGGTGAGGGGAGTGTGAATGAGCATGCAAGTTAAGTCTTCTGAACCTGACAAAGAGGAAGAGATTGCTCAGGGGATGCACACAACCAAGCAAGGAGCAGAGCATTACGTATCGAGGGACTAATCATCTAAACCATGACAGAGAGGGGCTGAGGCCCAAATAGGCAGGAACAAGTCCAGGAAGAGGTTCTGGCATCATTGCTGACAGTTCTCCAAAATCACTGGCTCAATGTGCAGAGTGGTCAAAAAGAGCTGACCCAATGCTTGGCATTCCCACGTGTACTGAGAGCAAATAAGAGGGGTTCGCTTTGCTGCTACAGAAGCCTGTGGTGTGTCCGTACCTGAAGGGCTGCGTGCATTTCTGGTCTCCAGGAGGACGCAGCAGAGTTAGAGAAGAGCAACTGGAAACAATCAAGGGGCTGGAGCTGCTGCCTTACAAGCAGAGACTCAAAGAGCTGAGATGCTTCAGTTTGTAGAGGAGAAGGCTCAGGGGAGATAGGACTGAGGCTTGAAAAGCATGAAGGCAGTGAACAAGCTGCATAAGGAAGGTATTTACAGAATCTTGCAATATTACAACTAGGGGTATATAATGCCCAATTGGTTTAAAAGACAATAAGAAAATATTTCTTCAGCCAGTGGGCTACCAGCTTCTGGATCCTGCTGCCCAAGGAGGTAATGGAGCCAGATGTTTATCAGCTGGTTTAAAACAGGGTTAGATAAATTCATGGACAACGTGTCTACAAACAGATACCAAAAGGAATAGGGCCAGAATGTAACCTCTAGCATTTTTAACACAGTAATTGCAGGTACTGGGGGAAGATGAGAAAATGGACCTCAGAATGTGGCCAGGCTCATGTGCTCTCCCTGACTAACATCTCCTGTTGCCATTTGCTGGAGAAATAATCCTGGGCTGGATGCACCATTGGTCTGACACAGCAGGACATTTTATATGAATTTAAGTTACCTGGAAAAGGAAAGACTGCAGCTGAACATAACTGAGGTGTACTAAATCATGAGCCTTTAGAGAAGATGAACAGAGAACAATTTTTCACTGTCTCTCTTAGCACAAGAGCTGGATACAAAAGAAATGAAAAATGAAAGAAAATCAGCAGGTGGCTGGTTCAAAACAAGCAAAAAAGAAGTACCTCTTCACACTACAGGTAGCTAAATTATGGGACTCTACTATTGGATGTTGCAGATACCAGAAGTTCGTGTCACCCGGCTGCTAGCGAGCTACGCTGCCCCAGCCTGCTCCCCGGAACCAGCAGAAACTTGGCACGGACAGCAGGTCTCCTCAGACACTTCTCTCAGACACTCAGTCATTTGTTAAAGGAAAAGGGTTGGACACATCACCTACCTGTGACCCACTTCGAGGACTGAGCAACACACAGATGTCATACCAGCTCTTTTCACCCCCATGGGTGCAGTCATTTCTTTATTTCCTCTGCCCCAGTGCCTCTCAGGCAAAATGCTGCTGGTAAGCTTTGATGGGAACAGTGCAACACAGATTAAATCACTGGTATTATTTTCATTTTTTTTTAGCTGCAGCCACCTCTGAATTTAATAGTGCTGTGTGTTTTAGTACAACAATGTTTGCATGACAAAAAATTAAAGAGCTTTCCACCTTTTTACCATATATCCTGCTTTCAAGGGTTTATAATTTAGCTGGGAAAATAGTCACAGCTGAAGATCAGCATTCAAAGTCTCAGTGTGGAGGCAGCATTTCATTTCAGTTGTGAGAAGGAAAACAGTATGTCATTTTTATAACTATCAATAGAAGGCTTCTGTGGGTTTTTTACTTTCTGGATTTTTTTTCCTGGTATGAGAGATTTTCCTGTTTCAAGTTAAGCAACCGGATTTATTAATAAGTGACAACCACTGATGACAGCATAAGCAAGAAAAGATAAATGTCTATTAAAAAAAAAAGATGTTACAAAATTAGTTTACTTTTTCCACAGTTTTACAAGAAACACAAAGATACAACTCTGTAAAGCATAACAAAATAGTCATCGCTACATGATGCAGTGTTGACAAAACTGTAATTGATTTTGAATATTGGGTTCATACCTCTACATTCAGGAGAAAAAATAAATACTAATACTAGGGAGATATGTAAGGCAAAGGAGTCCTTAATTTATCATTTCCAAAATCTTGCAAGGAATCAAAAAACTGCTTTTCGCTTCAGAGAATTCATGGGATTAAAAGAGGATACCAGCATTTGCTTCCCAGTTCTCAAGTTGTATTGGTTGTTTCCACTGATATTACTTCAGAAATATTTACCAGTTATGTAGTCATTATATCAAAATATCTTATTAACATAACATTTTAATTTCTTCTCCTTTCTTCCTACCTGCAAGCATACAGAGAAATGGAGTTGTCTGAAGTCCCAAAACATGCATCACATACATACACATCTCTCTGAAATTCAATGCATGGCAGGGGAGAATAAGAGGTTAATTGCATTTCCAACATCCATCACCAGAGAAACAGAAATAAGATATTTTATTTAAAACTGTGTGCCTTTCCCTTCTCTCGAGAGCTTCATTAGAAGCAGAGAGAATGGGAGAAAGCAGAAGGAAATAACCACCCATTAGAAATAACCATCCCTACAGATTGATTAAAAAACCCACACTGAACAGTAAAACTGAGATATATATGTGGGTGTATATATACATATACACATATATGCACACATGCAAACATACACAACTATAGTATATTTTAGAGTAGATATATAGACATGGAATTTGGGAGGAAATGGTAAGTGTTCAGGACTCACTGCAATATGGAGTTTGACGGAAATAGGTTAATTACTATACCTGGTGCTGGAACGGGCTTCTAGGTACCTTAGTTTAAATGTATCTAGAAATAAGGGAAAGCTTAAGTCCACTAAGTCTTCTACATAGCTACAGTTCACAAAAATACTCATGGTGCTTCTTCCACTAAGGGATTAGCATGTCTCCTTTCTTGTTGACAAACTGCATAAACCAGCTTGGAGCTTCTTAATGCACATCCATCAGCCCAGTCACAATTCAGTGACAGATAATGCAAGTCATGAACCATTGTGTGTGCTCCTTGTGGTGACAGTTCTTACTTTCTTTTCCAGGGAAACTACTAATCTATCAATCTTTGAATTATCTGCATCTAATCCTTGCTCAGGAAATATCTCTTGACATAATCAACTTTATCAATTATTGCACAATAGTTAATCTCTTGCTACAGAAGAAAACATTGAGAAGGCGTGATGGAATTACTACAGGAATACTTTGCCTGTCCCCTACTTCATTCCTAGACTATTAGGCCTCAGAGCTCAATATAGTTCAGAAAATTTCACTGATAGACCCCTCCAGGGCATTACTACCAGATTATTACCCATAATTTGATGACAGGATATGTTATAAACATACACAACTGCTTGAAAGATATTAATTGCAATGTGTGCTAAACTCTTGCCGGCAGCTATCTCAAAATTAAATCCCTTCAATGCTCTTTTCATATGCATGGATATCATTAGAATATTCTCATGGCAGCCTGAGATGACGGCTGTGTACTCATCTCCCAAGTGAATACCATGGTCCATTCCAGTTATCTCGGTGGTTGTCTGCATGGGGGACTTTGTGCAAAATAAGGCTGCATTTGAGTTTACTGCTCAGTAATTACTTCAGACACACTCCTCATGTGGACACCCTAGTGTGAGGAAGCTCTTCTGCCTTAACTCAGAGAATGGTGTTACCTTACACAGGGGTGCTTTTGGGGCTCAATAAAAAGTGTCGGATGTGGGTTAAGCTGTTAGCGCACTGTAAAAGCCACATTAGTGTTTTGTGTGCCTTTCTCCACTTGTGGATATGCCCTTATAGATTCTCTCTCTTTCTATGTCCTTAAACTGCTTTCTCCTTCAGCCTCACCTCCGCTATTTAAAAATAAATAGCCTGCCATTGTAAGGTAAAGATTTATAGGCTCCACCAAAAATATCCTAAGTTTCAAGTTCAAGAGAGGCCGAGGTTGTAATGCATTAAGCCTGGTTTTGCTTGCCTGATCCACTCTGCAGAAAGTCTATCCTAACAATTTCTTTTCATAACAAACTTCTTAGAAAACAGCTGTAAACCTTCGGTGTCTTAAAGGCATCTTTTAAAAGTAATTCCCTCAAAAAGTAAAGCATTGCCAAAAATACATCCTTTTACATACAAATAGCAGTCAGTTCATTCAAATGCAGTATGAAAACTTCCATGAAAGAGACGCATCCTTGAGACAAACAGGACAAGAGATTCAAGAACTCTGAAAAAAAATTTTTTTGGCCAATTTTTAACAGAGGTGCCTCTATGTCAGCAGGGTTTTTTTATTAACTGAGAGTTTAAAAATTCCTCCAAGCTCCAGAGAGAATAAAAAATTTAGAAATTTATTACATATCATACAAATAACGTAAGTCTAAAATAAATTAAAAAAAATAAAAAGTGTTCTGGATGACAGTATGAACACATATAACATGCCAAAGCTCATCAAGCCTTCTATCAAATGTAAACTGTCTCTTTGATAGGCTGTGGAAGTAGTGAAAAAAGGGAGCCCCCCCCTGCTATACTCAGCTATGCTGTCAGAAACACTTTTAGACCAGGGCGATTTAATCACACAGGGACTGACTGCAGCAAAGGTGGAGGTGTGCATGCCCAGCTGCCCACCAGCCTCATTACACAGGCAGCTCCTGGCTCCTCTCCTACAATTTGTTTCTTTATAATAAAGACTCCTAGAAGACTTTGGAGGCTTTGTGAAGGCAGGATGGGGACTGAATGCTGCATGGTGGGTGTTGGAGTCTGGATCTCAGGAGGAGCATCCCCCGGGGGGCTCGCCAGGGCCTGAGCCTATTGTTATATGCACTTCTGTAACTGGTGGACAGTAAAACCAAGATGTTACTGTGTGTAAAATGAACGATCTTTGGCCTGAGAGCATGAGCGCAGGGTGACCCCCATGGTCCCTGGGCTATAAAACCCTCTGCGGTGGTGCCCACTCATCATCAGATATTTGCAGCCTGAACAAAACCAGTTTTAAGGGTAATAAAGAGCCACTGTCCAGCATATTTTAAAAAAACATGCCAAATTCAGGTGTGACATGGGATTACGGGGCAAGGAGTAGAGTGTGACAGCACACATGCCAAACTGACCTCATGCACGTCCCGGAGTGAGGAAGAAGAAACCATTAACATCAATATCACACTCCTCACAGCAAAGGACTTGGGGGGGGGGGCGGGGGAGGGGGTGTCTCTCCCTGAATGCCCCCTCCCCAGGCTGAAACCTTCCACCTTGAGACCCAGAGGGGGAGTGGAAAGTGGGGTAGATACTGGAAAGGTGCTGTATACATATTAACTGCATATAATAGGATCACTGTCAATAGTATTGTAACTGGACTAACAATTCTTTGATTAGACTTCCAAGATTTTAATTAGACTAACAAAACATCCTAGGTTTGCACAGCAGCTCTGTTCCTTCCACCCACAGCAAGATTTTGAGCATATCAAACTGGTGAGCGTTCAATATGCAACTTGGGTGCAACAAAGTTGTAACAGACTTATGACAGCCTAAAATGGTCAGAAGCTCTACAGGTAAACCTGAAACAAGGTCATTTAAGAATAATGCATCATAAAAAACCCCAAACAAACAAAAACAAAACCCCACAAAAAACTCGACTCCAAAAGTCAAACTGATTTGAGGCAATATTCTGTCACAAAGACCGGGTTTGGCTCATCTTAGGAATGGGAACTTGAATTTTATTGTGTGTCTAGGCACACAGATGACATTGTGCTAATAAATCTACATTATCACTAGTATTGCTGACAGGACCAGCGTCACAGAAAACCAGTGACTTCCTCAGAGTCTAGAAAGGAGCTCTAACAATTTTGCTGGTATTCTGAAAAAATGGCAGATCCGCAAAATAAGTTACCTCTAGAAAACAGTGAGGGCAAGCTGCAGGGACTAGAGATTTAACTAGAGAGAAAGACAATAGGGTATTAATACCTACTGGGCTCCCTGCCCATGAACAGGAGAGGCTTATCAGAGACACAACAAAACTTAAACCACTAACTTCTGGTCAAGAATATGCAAGATCATCCTTAAAACAAAAGTAAGCAAATACAAAGCAACAGTAAAAGGAACAAGAAATAAGACTCTCTGAAAAAATAATGTAATTATGTAAAAATGAAGATAGATCTCATTTTCGTTATCTAACCAAATGTAAACTGGGAAATAAAAAAGTGAGATTTTTTTCCAAACCACCAAGAGCCATGCATTGTAAAAGTCCTCTCTCTTCTTCCAATCACATAATTGGAAGGTTATTTGAGTTTGGTATAAAGTACCTGCTGTGAATTACAGTAATCAGACAGAGATTTATTTGGAAAGGAAGAAGCATGCTGGAGCCTGCAATATCAGATGATGAACCTCCGTCACGTGCTGTGGCTCAGGCGTCCGAGTCGAGTCAGAGCCGCACTTCGCTATGTAATGAAGCAACTTAGAACTACTTATTCAAAGCCTTGAACTTAATTAGCAGGAGAGCAAGGCGACTAACTTGCAGTGAATAATTTGACAACTTTGCTTCTTTCTGTTCATGAACCTTCTATGCTTAGCACAAATTATAATTATTCACATTTACTTCACTGTATTATTAAAATAATATTTAGTCTACAGCTCATTCACCAGGAGCATGAGTGTTATAAATGGGTTTATTAATTTTGAATATATGAGTAGATCACATGGTTCAAGGTGTAAGGCTCAGAATCACAGTGTCCAGGCAATTATCTGCAGCATGGAGTATTATATTAACTTCCCTGCTTTACACTCTGAACACTGAATAAATGTTGGATAAATTGATTGTCGCTGGTCCACTTATTTGCTATGCACTTTTGGAAAAGAAGCATAACTGAGGCAAAAGTAACACATGCAAGAGTTTGTAAGGGGAAGGGAAATACAGGCAAAAATTTATGAATGGAAAACAGTAGGATTTTTCACAAGTTCAAATACGAAGACTTTGGACTAAGCTGTGCTTTGGAAAGTTAGCAAGCTCCCATTTAGTAACATACCTGCCATTAGGAACAGAACTCACAAGGGGATGCTTCACCTCAAAAGCATACTTGTAAAGATGCTGATAAAGCTGAGTTCGCATTTAACAACCCAGCCCATTCAGTGCAACTCCTGCATGGGTACATGCACAGTACCTGAATTACCTAAAACAAGAGCTTGCTGCTTTGCTTCTCGTGCTGCCCTTAAACCCTTCCAACACCTCTCAAAAATTTCTCCTTTTCATCCCATATTTCTCTCTTCCCACAGCAAATTGCCAGTCACATGGGGGCTAACAACAAAGATAAATAAAGCACTTCTCTCTGAAGGATCTATTTCAGGAAAAGACCGACTGCAGTCGTGGTCCTCCCCCCATGACTGCCACCCCTCCTCGGCTCCAGCAGCAGGTGAGGGAAGAAATCTGAGCCCTAATAAAAAGGACATTTTTGATTATGGAATAAACCCTTCACTCAAAGACAGAGAGAGACTTTTTACCAAGGCCTGTAGTGAGAGGACAAGGGGCAACAGTTTTAAAGTGAAAGAGGGTAGGTTTAGATTGGACAAGAGGAAGAAATATTTTATGATGAGAGTGGTGACACACTGAAACAGTGGAGAACCTGTGGATGCTCCCTCCCTGGAGGTGTTCAAGGTCAGGCTGGATGGAGCTTTGAGCAACCCAATGTAGTGAAAGATGTCCCTGCCCATGGTAGGGAGGTTGGATCAGAAGATCTTTAAAGGTCCCTTCCAGCCCAAACCATTCTGTGATTCTGTGACTCCCTGTAAAAAAAAGCACAGAGATGAAACGATGAGTAGAGGTAAGAAACCATTTGCATACTAGGAGGGGTGGGGGGAAGTAGACTGTGAGTCTTTATGTTGGGGGGAAAAAAAAGAAAAGATGTTTGAAAACAATTAAGCAGGACTCTCACAGCAGAGGGGAGGGAGGCATGTCCTGCCTGCCACACTGCAGCCCTGGCCCCCAGTCCGCAGGGAAGCTGGTGGCCTGCACTGCTCTTCTGCAGCAACCGTCCTCAGAAAAAATTGCATGCACAGGGCTCTCGCACAACCTGCACTTGGCCACCAGGACTGTTGGGCCTGACAAACACCCGCTACATGGCAAGAGTGCTTTAAGCTCAGCCACAGATGTCGAGAAAAATCAATGAAGAGCACAGAGAAGTGAACAGGGTTTATCAGCTGAAACAGTGGAAATGGGGAATTATTGAGCAGCAGATCTATAACAAAAGGATTTTTTTGCTTGTTTTCTTTGTGATCTTTTTACCTGAGAAAGCAAAGCAAAGATGTCATTTAAGGCACAAGACAGTACCTCTAGCTTAGAGGGTCCTTGATAACCAGGAGGCTGGAGAATGCTCCAGCCCAGCCTCAGTGTAACCCCAAGCCCAGAGCGCTCTGGGACATCCCCCTTCTGAGTGCAGATAGGGCACATATTGATGACATCCCCATGTCATGATGGTGCCTACTGCCCACAGAGGTTGCTTTTGTGAAAGATTTTCCACTGATAATTGTCAAACAGGTAGTGCTGCACTACAAACAACTTCTAGTCTGGCTTGGGAAGCGGTGTCTGCAGTCTTTGATAATTCCAATTTTTATGCTATTGTATATAACATTTACAGCATTTTTCTAGCTCTGAACTAACTAATGGAAACGCCGTACGATGTCTTAGAATAGATTTCCCCTAGCTGCAAATGGAAACATTTTTTACAAAAGCATGAACATACTCAGGCATATTGTCTTTTAAAAATCAAGATGCTAGGCAGAACACGTATGAGATTATATAACGAGAAGTGAGAGGTATAAATACCTTCCTGTTTTTAAATGGAAACCACACCTTTCCCCCCACCAAGTATGGAACAGGTCAGAGGAAAGAAAAGCTGCTTCTGTTCTGAAGGGCTCAATTTAGGGTACAAGCCCTTTTGTTTGAGGGGACAGGCACACAGACAGGTAGCCCATCCTGACTGTGCTGCTGTGGTCGTGGAGGCATCTGTCTCTAAAACCTCTGCAGCATCTCTTGACATCAACAAGCTACCATCACTTTAATTATCTGTTATGATCAGTCTACCCCAGAATTCAACATTTAGCTGAAGCTTTAACACCAGCACCCTATGAACAAAATGTCCCGTAATTTCAGTAAGATTTCAGTTATCACAGTTATCACTGGTCAAAGTTCAGATTTCTGTAAGCACAAGTCAAACTTTTCCAATCAACCAGCTGCACATATTGAGCAATACCTAACTATTTACGTTCAAATGTAACATGAAAATACTGTTTCTGCTAATATAATAATGCAGGCCGGCTGTTCAGTTGCCTGTGCAAAATGAGCTGATGGTTGTCATTTAATTTACAGTGGACAAGAGACCATTCTGTAAGGAATACTAATTGTTCCCTTTTATTGGTGGAAGCTGAATAGAAATGAAAAGTAATGTGCCCTAAACCTCCCTCGTTCAGGAAATAATCCACAAGAAAGCCTACTTTAAAAAAAGAAAATATCAAAAAAGGGAGAGGGAAGAGAAAGGAGGGTGTCAACTGCATATGAATAATACACAGACTTGTCCACAGTGATCTGAATAATTCAGCACACAAAATTAAAGTATGTTTCACATCTGCCACTATAAAAGATAAAGCTATCTAGTCTGTTTTAAAAGTATAATGATTACAGGAGAACACTTCTGATTCACACTCAGGTCTAGAGTGCCAGCCCTGTGGTCTCCACAAATAAACATCTCAAAGCTCTGGGCTGAAAGAGCTCCAGCTGCAAAGTTTTAATTAACTCAAAACAGGCAGCAAACTTTTAAAGTGCCACCTGTTACCAGTAAACCCCAGTGGTGCCAAGCTATCGGCCAAGGCTCCTGCACCCCTGGGCCACCTCCACCAAGTGAGATGTGCGAAGCTGCCCGCTTTGGTTGCCTCTCCACCTGCTTGCCAGCGAGAACAGCCCCGCTCTCACCCACCCTCCCTGCACCCCATCCTACAGCACTGCCAAGTCTCCTTCTGCACCTGAGTTTGGGGTACCAGCCTAAAACACAACCCTTCCAGACTCCTAGGCTTTCTATGTGCAAAGTTGCAACAACACACCATCTGAGACTACAAGTGGTTCCAAGTGCAGGTATTTTCCAACAAATGCTTCTTTTCAAAGAGGAGAATGACCAGTGGATAAGCACCAACTGGCTCTGGTGGGTCCCTCTGTCTTTCAAATTTTCACCAAGACACAACAAGAGAGGAAATACACTAAGTGGGAAATTCCTTCCTTTCCTGTGGATGATACATAACAGCCACAGCTTTACTATTCCATTACAACTTACATACTCCACCTGATGTAAACCAGGTCCATCTCCTTTGGGAAAGCCAAGGAGGGCATGTGGGGAGGTGCAGCTGCCTCTGCAAGGCAGCGCTTTGCTCCCGGCTGCAGAGAAGCAGCCTGTCGTTTCCATCACTGAGCAGTGCCAGCCAGCCCGTGACACTGGCAGGGACCCACCTGCCGTGGGCCAGGCGCTGCTTACCTGCCAGCCACCCACGAGCCAGCTGGGGAGAAATGGCTGGGCGCCCCTCTCTCTGGACAAGCACCAGAAGTGTCTCCTGGAACCTCTGAACCACTTCTCATAAAGTAACAGTACAGTTACACATGCTGCTACCTTGGTATTTTATATTAGGAGACCTATTGGAAACAAATTTTTTTTTTTTTTTAATATTAAATTATTTCGTATTAAAACACAGCAAAAAAATCCTGGTGCATTTTCCTTTGATAGGAAAATGTTGCTGCTAGCTAGTTTTTCAATGTAAATTCTCTACAGCTTTGATGGGGGTTTTGGGAAAAACAACTCACATTTCCTCTAAATAAACCACCATAAAATCTGCAACATTGTTTTCATTTTACAAAGTTACTTATACTGGAAAAAAATACACACTAGGCATTAAAAAAAGAAAATTGCTTTTAATCAGAATATGGAAGTCACTGTGTTTTTCATCAGTGAACAACCAAATCCTTTCTTCTTTTGTACTCTGGAGTATTAACAGGTGGCCATAGCCCCTAGCTGCATGAAACTACCATATGCTACAGAGATCAAAATTAATAAACTAACAGTACAATGTGCCAGTTTATTGTACTTGTATTTCATTTTAATTTTCTCTTTGGTGTTTTTATTACTAAAAAAGTCATGTTTGGTGATTTTTAGCTTTAATATCAGGAGCTTCCTTATTAACAATTGTGAATTGCTTGTTTTAGTATTATACCAGGTAACTACATGTACCGAATTATATTTCTGACACCACATTTCAAAATACCACTTCATTTGTACTCCTCTATGACTCTCTATGCTAAAAAGTTAGCAGTTCCATACACTTTAAATGTTTTAATAGTGGAAAAGTTAACAAATTTCCTCTGACTTATGATTATGTGCACAATAAAACACATTCTGAATCTCATTTAATTGTACAAATTCAGTTCTTGTTAAATACTAATCAGCCAGAACAAAGCATCACATACAACCTTCTGGTCCCTTCTCTACTTAGCACCTTTAATGGTTCTTTAAAAAAATTCTTTTTGTTTTCCTCCATAAAAAGTGTTAATAGTTGTCAATGAAAAAGAAACCCACTGATGCAAATGGAAACCACAAAGCATGTCTGCAGGCGGAGGAAACGAGCAGAGGTGCCTTCAAATACAAACAGGCGGTGATTACCCAACTCTTCAGCGAGCCTCAGTGTTGGCTCCTAAACTGAAGTTTCTGCCAAAAACTACCAAAAACATCGTGTCCAAAACCAGGAGGAAAACATTGTCCATATTGTAAACCACTTGCATGACAATTATGGCCTTGATTTAGTAACCTTTTATTCATGTGAGTAATCAGGACTCCAGTGAGTAGTTTCACTGACTTCTCAGCCACCGCTTGTATAAAGACGCACTGTAGAAGGGTTTTGTCCTACCGCGCTTTAGAGGCATCAGCGGGGTGGCTGCCAAGATTTACAGGGTCCAGCACAAGCTTTATATTGAGGTTACACCAGCTCTGAGCCTCTACCAAATTAAGGTCTCAGCTCCCCTATTTAGAGCACCAGCCCCAGCTGTCCTTCCCAAGACATTTTTGGGAGGACCTGTGCCTTGTAGCCTTCCCTCCTTTCAAATGCTTGTTGACTATGCTGCTTTTAGCAAGAAGTTCTGAGAACACTGTATGCGTCCTTTTGCTCTTCATCTTGCAATTTTACTGTCTCACCCTCAGGGCTGGTGCACCTTGATGCTGGGAAGAGTGGTCCGTTCTGGGTTACAGACAGGTTACGCACAACTGCACGGCAGCAACAGGGAGAGCCAAGGTTATCATCTGGGTCCAGAGCCATTCCTGCAAGTGTATGGCACTAAAACTATGGAAGAAAATAGCAGAATTCACTGATTTTTTTTCCCTACCTTATTCCTATAGCCTCCCAACCACTGAGAAAAACAAAAAGCCCTTTTCACCCAGCTCCTTCCCCAAAACCTATCTCAGTTTTTCTCCCTGTTCACAAAGGCTAGGAGGGGAGGAGCAGAGGCAGCAGTATTAATCCTTCCTTAAAGTACTAACTCAAACCCACTGAAATCGATGGAAAGACTTCCAGTGATTTTAATAGACTTGGATCACAGCCCTCAGCAGACATGATCTGTCTCCAGCACACACCATCCTGGAGAAAAAAAGGCAGACAGACAGAATTGTGTTCTGCTTCCCGCTCAGGTACGATTAGTGGCAGCTGAATCAAAACTGCTCAGTCATGGGGACCCCAGGACATGCTGGCAACTTCAAAGACACAACAGAAAACAAAGCAAAAAAGCCCACATAATAATCTAGTTTGTCAATATGCATGGACTGCATTGAATTTTGCGATTCGTGCCCCCAAACACAGGAGCCGCTTTTTTTTTTTTCCCCCGAAAGAGATTGTTTTGATGTTTTCTAAATAAAGCATCTTCATGTTTAATTTCTAAATGACACTTCAAAGCTAGATGAATTATATCATTGGAAAGCTTTTCCATAAGGAGCTTTTCAAAGGATGCCAATTCCTTATTTTTGCAGGAAAAGAAAAAAGTCAGATCTAAAAACCTGACCCTTTATTTGTTGTTTTTTTTTTTTTAATTGCATGATACAGCCAGTATATAAATATGAGTAAATTATTTATACAGATCTCATCGCAGACATTTGGTTAAAACGATGGCAAAACATCTTTTTACCTATGACCCACTGAAATCAGAGCCTAATCCCCTAATCGTTACTCTGGAAAAAGTTTACTGAAATCAAACACAAGTTTTACCCCAGAGAAGGCAGCAGAATGACGCTATAAACGATATATGACTTTTCTTCAGTCAAGCCATTCTTTTAATTTTTATCCCTTGTTTTTGTTTTGCTTTATTCTTAGTTCCACAGTAGCTCAGTGTAAGCACTACTCAGCTTTATTAGCATCGATATACACCAAAATGCTCTTATGAACTTTATAAGATCACAATATAATTTTGCTAATCTAAATATTTCTTACTTAGGTCCCCTTATTTAGAACACTCAGCCTATAAAGTAAGACAAGCGCTAACAGTTAATACAAACCTAACAGCCAAAAGACAATAAAGAAACCCAAACCAAAATAAGATGTTGTAGAGAAAGCATCTTCCATTATCTCAGTCTCACAGATCTATTTCAATTTATATTTGAGATCTGAGATGTCATAAAATAAATACAAGTACTAAGTTTCCAAGAAACATAAACTGAACTGTAATTCCATATTCCATCTTCTCAAAGAGCTGAACTGTGGTTTCCAGAGTTGGCAGAAGGCCCTCTTATAATAACATTACACATATACTGTAGTTCCCTTGGCGTCTTTCATATTTTTTCATAAACAAAATTACAGTGACAGTGCAGTTCATTACAGGAGGTTTCATTAAAGATCTAGTTTATTTTAAGAGAACACCAACAGAGAACTGTCTTTGGGGATGGAGCCAAGTAAAAAGTCTGATTATGCCTCCATGAAAATCAGGCAGAAATTATGCAGGATTTTGACACTGTAAAACAGGAAAATCCTCTTAACAGACACAGGGAACAAACTGTTCTACCATGGCACTGCATTAATAAGCAGGTGCAGCCCTGTCAAGTCACTGCAAGGTGACAAGTTTGGCCCCTGTTAGAGGTGGCCTCCCTCTCCTTCCCTGGGGACAGGCAGTGCCCCGGCCCCCGCCCCAGACACCGGAGGGGGGACCCCAAGGAGAAGCTGTGCTGGGGTGCAGTGGCTGGGAAGCAGGAGCTTTTCCCTCGCTACAGCTGTGTACCTCAGTGGGTGAAGCCCCACCACGCAGCCCAGTCATCTTTTGCCATCGGGGGTGCACCTGGTTCTGCAAGAGAAGTAAAGTGGGGCCTCTCAGCAATTTTTTTTGTTTTATTTTTCCTTCTTCTGGTACCAGTAAGACCAACTCCTAGAAAACCACTGCTTTCTGATCGACTGGCAAATTTTTCATCTTTTTGAGTCTGCTGCTTCTCTTTCACACAAAATAATCTCCAGTTTGGGATTAATCAACTAAAAGGTCACCTCACTGCTCAGAGTTTTCAAAAACTTAATCCAAATGAATGCGATACGGTGGGTTTTTTTAAACTGTTTCTCAATTGAATCAGATATGCTGTCTCCTATTGTTACTGCAATTTACCTCCCTAGTATATGCTGCTAAGATAAGACACAATCAACACAATCTATGACTTCAGGGGATGGGTTGATGGAAGAGTAATTTCTCATTTTATTTTTTTGTTGACACTATTTTCACTCTGCTCTCTAGTATGACAGCTTCATGGTATCTGTGATAAAGATATGCAGTCAAGAGCATTAGTGGCTCAAAAATACTCTCCCTTCCCCCAGAAAAACCATTTCCAGGATTCCAAAAATCTTATTTTTAATCTTCTCCCAGAAGGCAAATATTATTGCCCTTTTCTACCCAGGCTCCCACTAAGTACTCAAAGTCACACAGAAAAAAAAAAACATCTCCCTGCTGTCATTGTCCCTTAAGGCAGGGGCAGTGGTTGAATAGAGCCACCTATCTTCCCATACACTGAAGTCCAGACACTATGGGCTACGTCTGTAACCCAGCCAGCAGCAAAAGGCATCAAGCTATTACCTCTGAGGTATGACCACAATACCTTTTAAATGTGAGGTCCTTCCAGGCTGCTATGTTTCCTTTTAACAACTTCAATGAAACAGAATAGAAAGGGGCCGTAGGATTGATTTTCATCATTCCACGCAGTTGTCAGACTGTTTTCCTCTAATGACACTATGAATACATAACTCGCTGCGGTTTCAGAAACATATTTAATGCATGATATTTTAAGAGCTGTAGAAAACACAATATTAAAATTCTAACGTGAAAAACAATAGCATTATGGCTCATTACATTCTCTATTGCAGTCATCTGAACTGTGAGTAACGTACTGTCACCTTGTCATCTAATTCTATAAGGTCTGTGATCATGTTTTACATGATGTCATTTATTTCACAGAAATAAGCAGGCTAAAGTCTTCAAGTTCTGAAGTAGATCATAAGCGTTTTCTACTGGTCACCTGAGAATGAGGTGCACTCAAAACTAGATCTGCAGAATCAAAAGACACCAAAGAAAATCAAATCAAAAGTGGAGAACACCAGAACCAAAGCTTTATGTATATAGTGGGATTTCTATTTTCAGTAACAGTATCAGATCTTATCTGTTTACTCAAAATACTTGTATTTTCATACCGCCTTTAAAAAAAAGTGGGTTTTTTTCTTGACTCCAGACAGTTCTGTTTGCTAGTATTTCTAACATCGGTCTGAAAATGCTGGTATCATCAAAGCCCTACCAAGAACCTCATCAGAGCACCTCAGAACTTCTCTTTCAGCATTGTTTTTCCCTGCTGCCACCTATGCCTACCCTTCAATTAAGAAAAGTTCACATATTGCTAGGTTTTACCACAGATATAGCCTTTTCTTAAAAGTGTTCATTGAAAACACCTGTTAGGTATTATAATGATCCAGCATAATCTGTCCAAAAAGCACAAGTCCACATTCAAAGCACATTCAAAACCACGTGGAAATGTCATGCGCTTTCAATGCCTCTGTAAATCGTATAGATTTACATCTCCTACTTAGTAAACATTTTCTGATTTAAAAACCATTGATTCCTTCTGACCACTCCTACAAAAGAAGTAAAATAGCATGTATTTTAGGTACGCTGGCGTTAAGACAGACCTTCCCGTTAAATTAAAATACTATAATAAAATTCCCAGAAAACAAGTTGGCACTTTGGTATCTGCACAATTGCTGGCTTTTATTTTGCATCCTTGTTTATTTTGATGGAAACAAGCGAAGCTAGAATCCTAAATGGAACTGCCTGAAGTCTGCTGTCTTCTCCAGTCCTAGTAAAAGCTACTTGGCACCAACCTAAATCACTGCAACCAACTTGGAATATCCGGCTGACAAAGCTGGATTGAACTCACATCTGTCTTGCCAACACCCTCTGCCTCTCCGGGCATCTCAGATGGGGATGCCTTAGAAACAGAACAAGCTCATAATGGTAATCCTCAAGTATATGTTCCCAGCTTTGTAGCACCCTGAGATTTAGCAAGACAGAAGGCTGTGGGGTAAGAAACCGCATCTACAGTTAGTGTTTTCTTTATAAAAACAAACAAACAAAACCTTTCAGAACCATAATATATTTATTCCATCCCATAAGGAAAAAGCCACAGATGATTCAGCAGGTAATTGCCTAGCTTTTAGGGTACCACAGAAAAACAGCAGCAGCAACAAAAAAACCCAAAAAAACGTTACCTAAAATAGCAAGTTTTGAATATAACCCTTCTTCTAGCTCATACAGTGGATACAGCAATGGACATCAGCAGCACTATGCTCATTTTGGTTTTGCACTGTTTTCCCCATATGTTTAATCTTCTCTGTGGAGGGTGGCCAATTTCCAGGCAACCTCATACGCATTTGGTGAAGATGCATGGCCAGAGCTTCCAGTTGACATCCTAAGGCAGGCCACAGGAGGCTGTAATGGCCAGGGAAAGGCAATGACTCAGGAGCCAGCGTGCACATTTGGACTCCTGGGCTGCCGGTGCTGGCCCCTTTCCTCAATGACACCTCCCTGCTCCGGAGGCGGGCATGCAGGAGGGTCTGTCTGCCTTGTGCGTCTGTCCCCTAACCCTCCCCTTACTTATCGCTCTTTTGTATAAGAGACAGAAAGCATCATTAGAGAAACTGCATGAATGTGCCTTCTCAAAAGGTATCTCCAGCTAATGTGACCAGAGTCATTTATTAGGCCAGACCGTACAAAACAGTTCCCTGTAACTTAGCTCTTTTCATGCACTGTTTGGGCTTTCCTGGGGGTGGGAGGAGGGAAGTGAGCTGCTTACAGGCACAACAAGAATTGGAACGCATTTTTTTATGACTGAAAAGCAGTATCTTCTCTTAAAACACCACAATCTTTGAAAACAGTTAAAATTAAATTCCAGGTTGAGTTTCTTGAAGTTATTCTTTCCCTGAAACCAACAAATGTTTCAGATCTGGAGGGCAAACACACAGCACCAGTACGTTTCTCTGACTCATTAGTTTGCTTTTCTCCGTAGGATTTAGATTGACATCTATTGGCCTAACTTGCAACACAACGGCCCAGTTCTTCAAATGTCAGCTCCGTCATCCCTGCTTTGTAAAGCTTCCCCTGGTACAGCAGCTTCAGACTCAGTGTTTTAAAGCAAAATGGTTCAGTTTAGCCACTAAGGAGAGCCTATGGATATGAAAGCAATATACGCATTATTCCCCACCTTTTATTCATAACACAAAAAAGATCAAAGCCAAGGATTAGGACTTCAGTCTATCCTTTTTTTTTTTTTTTNTTTTTTTTCTTTTTTTTTTTTTTTTAAAAAAAAAAAAAAAAAGAGCTCCAAACACACATTGGGGGGTTGATGCTGTGTTAGTCAACTGATTCAGGCCAAAGAAGTACTGGCATGGGCATTTAAGATGCATTTATTTACATTCAAGTTATTTAGAAAATATTTTTTAATAAGAGCGAAACATTGCCCTATGCTTACATGTGTACAAATTACATCCATGTACATAGAATACAGTTCATAGAATCATAGAATCGTTTAGGTTGGAAAAGACCTTTAAGATCATCAAGTCCAACCATTAACCTAACACTGCCAAGTCCACCACTAAACCATGTCCCTAAGTGCCACATCTACCCATCTTTTAAATACCTCCAGGGATGGGTCCTCAACCACTTCCCTGGGCAGCCCGGTCCAGTGCTTGACAACCCTTTCCGTCAAGAAATTTTTCCTAATATGCAGTCTAAACCTCCTCTGATGCAACTTGAAGCCATTTCCTCTTGTCCTATCACTTGTTTCTGGGGAGAAGAGAGCGACACCCACCTCGCTACAACCTCCTTCCAGGTAGTTGTAGAGAGCAATAGCTGTATGTCTTGACTCAAGTAACTTTTCTTCAATTTTTACCACACAAAATTCCTGTATGTAAACTGCAAAGCCTGTGAGGCTCCAGGCTATGTTAATTACCAGAATACACACATCCCTTCTATCAGAGGATCAGAGACAGCTATCTCAACATCACTTTTGGGTAAAACCATGAACACAGAGGTTTAGGGTTTGGTGTGTTTGTTATTGGGCTTTTTGGCCATACAATGCAAATAAACAGCCCCCAAGTGTACCAGAGGTTTGGAACAGACTAATTTAACTATTCAAGGCTTAACTTTTAGGACAAGGATGTAGATAGATCAATAGATTATTTATTAAAATTGGCAGATAGGCATAGAAGACATATCCATATAGTTTGCCTTTTTTCAGACAGTATATAATGCCCAGGCCAAAAAGGTTTTATTACTACTAAAATTAGTAGTTCCTTCTCCTAAAGCCTGGGGACATAAAACCCTCAAATTTCATTTGGGTCATGTGAAAGGAGCAAAAGGAAATTCAGAAGGTTATACAGGAACATAGCTCTTCCTTCTTAGCCACTAGCAAACTAGTGGCAAACGCATTTTCTGGCTTTGTTTCCTCTCTGGGGGAGACAAAAGTAATAATTCTGTAACCTGACCAGGTTCCTTTAAGTTTTGTGTTCATCTGAGAAAAGATCTTTAAATGTTAAGGTAAACAAAACAATATATTATTAGTTTGCACTATTTTACAGCTTCTAATAGATGGAGAGCTTTCCCCCCCCTACCCTTTAGTATGCAGACTGGATTAGTCACATGCTTACAGTACCAGGAGCATCAGAAAAGAACAGGTTCCTAAAATAAAATTTGTCTCAAAATACTACAACTTTCTCCAATAACAGCAACCAGTTCAATCCTCTGACTATTGCCAGAAACCAAAGTCGTCTTATTACTGCATTTTACTCACTTCACGGGTGCCCACTGTGCCATGCTGTGAAAGGCTGAAGTGTTATGCTAACATCTTAGAGTCCTTCAAATTAGCAGGTGCCTTGATGAGGCTTTTACAACCTCCGAGCAGAAGATGGCAGCTCCTAATTCAACAACTTCAGACCTCGCTAGTTTGAGAATTAGAAATATCCCACAACAGGCTGACCTCATTAATACAACTGACTTAATCAATTTGTCACAAACCAGGGAGTACAGCTACAAGAAGTGGTTCGTTGTTCAATTTAAATTAATTAATTGCTTGCAGATGCAGCTAACGCTTTGCAAACAGTTGTCTTGAAGCTCTTAAAATTTTAGAGTTCAGGTTATGCTCATGTTTATGCTAGACTTAAATTTTGTCAGTTTAAAGAGAGGAAATCGGGTTTCGTCTTATTTTTCTATAAAAGACAAGTGGAAGCTGCTACTGCTTCTTGAAATAAATTTATAAACTATAGAGGTGATTTAAAAAAAAATCCAACCCACAGCCATGCAAAGTGGGAGTGTCATGCCTAGGCCTACAGTTTGTCATCTGTAAAACCATAACAAGAAGCAGCAGACTAAGCTCTCCTGATTTACACAGGGCCTGAACCTCAGGAAGCTTACATCCAAGTCAACAAACCCAGCCAAGACCAGGACCCAAACAACTTCAGTCAGATGAGAAATCCTTTCAAGCAGTGACTTCCTTGGCTATCCAAAGTTATTTTCACTTGGTTTCACAACAGGCTGCCATTCTGTACATCTGCAGCTCAGCATTTTAAGATGACACCTCAACCCTCTGAAAATCATCACGCTAGGTACCGCATTGCCTTCGCCCCTGACTGCCACCAACCACGTTTGCCCTGGGCACCAGGGAGAGCCGTAGGTCACCCGCTACTCCCAGCTGGGACATACAGCAGGACCTTGAGGGGAATGGATTGACCCTCCTGTCCCTGAGCCGCATCTCCTGGGGACCCTGGGAGAGATGTCAGCTTTCTCCCAGCTTCACTTTGCCAGAAAGTCTTATTTACATCAGCTTTAACAGGTGCTTAAACCCCATGACACTTATAAACATAAAGCACTGATAAATGTTTTCAAGTAGTAGTAGAGAGCTGGAGGCTTTTTTCTCCCAATAAAATTGTTGTTTCATATGTAAAAATGTACTTTAAGACAAGGCTTTTGTTTGCTTGCTTTTTGTTGTCATTTAACCTTCCTCCTACATCTGTTGGGTCTCACCATCTTTGATGAAAACGAATACATCTTAACACAGGCACAGCCACTAAGAATCAAACGACGACTGTAGTGCAAGCTGTAACTGCTTTTATCAAAGATGTATTAACTAAGGTTTTCTTTTACCCCTCATTAACAAGAAGTGTGTTTCCACCTGTCTTCCCAAGTATTCCCATACGTTACTCTTCCTATCCTTAAGATCAAAGTTGGGTATTTTGAACTGTCAGTGCACAGCAGGAGGGCGAGGGACAGAGCGCATGAACAGACACATGGGAGGCTCAGGCTGGATCTCAAGAGGAGCGTCCCCAGAGGGCTACCCCACGAGGCTGTAGGCTCCCCAGGTGTGAGCCCCTGTGGCACCCAGCCCTGCGCAGCCACTGACCCCCCCCCAGGGCCCAGCCCACCCCAATCACCCCTCCATGCTATGATCTTGCCACCACATGTTGCCTGTGGCTTTACTTCTCAAAGTGAAGTAACCTTGAGTTGTCAAGCTGTCATGTTCATGCTAAACCCTGCGGTACACTCCTCCCTGAAGACACAAGTGAGATTGATTGCACTTCTGCTTTGTTCATTTCCACAACTATCTTACCATTAATATCCCCCTCTCATCCATTTGCAACACCTGCTAAGCACACAAAATTGATTATAATGTCCAATTCAACAGGTAAAATCTTCCGGCATAGGGTTTTTTTGTTTTTTTTTTTTTTTTTCCCTCTTCAGACTGCATAGGGAGAGAAAAAACCAATAAAAAACAGCAACACGTGGGGTTTCAAAAATTAAGTAGCTTAACAAGAGGCAGAAAAGTAGTCTAGCCTTGTCAGGGCTGCCTTGTGCCAGTGTAAGAAATTATGCGGTTGCCTTAGTGCAGGTTCTAATTTACGTATCCAAAAGCGCTATATCTCAGAGTAGATTAAGATAGCTACATGTTTCAGCTTTAAGTGCTCATCAAGCCGAGAGATAACAGAACTGATGAATGGGTCATTTCAGATCCTTAGAGAAATGAGCACTATTACATAAAAAGTGTGATTTGAATTTGTCTTTCTGCTTAGGCTGTGCCATCCTAACAGCATTTATAAATAGAAACAGAACCTTAAAAATCAAGAGCTGCCAGAGCGCTTTTTCTTCGTCATCCAATCACTGAAGTATAGGACTTCCAAATCCATATACTTGCATTAGAATAATCTGCATGTTGTAGTGTCTCCTCCCCAAATCAATTTATTACACAATAGAAAATGGTAAATGAAGTTATTATTTCAATCTGACTAAAGTGAGTCTCTTGGTCATTACCCTACAAAAACTGGAAGAAAACAAGTTCCTTTAACTGTTGAGAAGCTTGAACATAAAATAACTGTGTGCTCCAAATGACAGCTATGATATACCATTAGTTTTTAATAAAGCAGTTTCCCCAGACTTGCTAGATTTACAGGCTCAGAAATCAACTACTACTGATGAATCAATCTGTTTTCCCCTGACGAGATGTCAGAACAGACAGGGCCACTCTAATTGGAAAACCAGACAGCAGCGGCTCTGTGAAGGCAAAGGCTGTATCGGACATTAGAGACTATAAGTCTTCATTCAGCCCTGCATCGTGTTCTGCAGAACAGTTGTTGGCGATTCAGTTTAAAAGTACATGCTGAATCTCTAAAAGGCGAGAAGGAATAAAAACCAAGTCTGCCTGAAATTTGGAAATTGCAGAAAACGACCACTGAAAACACGAAGGCTGCTTATGGCATTTTTCCTTTTGTACTGCGTGGGACAGCCCTGATGCACAGGTGCATATAGCAAGGTGACACCTGGAAAGTCCTTCCCTCTGCACTGCCCTGCTCCACCAGTATAATCCTGCTCTTTTGCTTGCCTGTACCAGCACAGCAGCTATAAGGGCTCAGCACTGGTCCACACCCTGGCCAGAGGGGAAAGCAAGGAAGCATGCTGATCCTCTCGTTATGACTTCTGGCTGGCTCAGTTTACAGAGACCAAATAGCTTGTCCCCTTCCTGTGTTCTTACACAGCAATTTATTTTATTATGAGGAGGGTCTTTGAAATACTGTTTTGATTTTGGTGTTGCACAGCCACTTTCAAGCAAGGTGGCCTGAGCTATGCTTTCATGGTAAGAAACATCCTACCGAGCCCCCTCATCTTCTCCCTTTACTCAGCACTCATTAGACCAGTGTTTGGGGCCTCCAGAAGAGGAGAGACATGGACAAACAAGTCCGGGGAGCCCCAGGGTGGTCAGGGCAGGAGCAATGGCCCCGCGAGGAGGTGCTGTAGGAGCAGGGCTTGCTCAGCCCAGGGAGGGGGTGGCTGTGGGGCCCAAACCAGCAGGAGGCACATTGAAAATACCAAAGCAAACAGAACCACATCCATCACCTGAGGTCTGAACTGACCTCGTATTGCTATGCTTAAACACATACGGCAGACATGCTATGCATAACTACCAAATAATCACTCACAAACTCAAGTATTAATCTCTCAAATCCTGTATCAGCTCGAAACATATGGAAATTATGTGCTATTTTAAGCATGCTTGTCATAGGCAATTATTCCCTCAAGGCCAGTGTTTTGAAAGTTTATGAGAGGTTCTCAGGTACAACTTGTAGAGGAAAACATACGCTACAACTATTTGTCCCGATGACCTATAAGTACCCTAGTTTGTAGAATCTATTCTGCACAGAAATAGTTTTAAACAACCCATTTGTGTACTCGAAATAGAAAAGATAAACACTTCTTATATTTACACAAGATAATCTTACAGGTACAAAATGATCTGATCTCAGACAAACCAGAGGCAGTACCATACCTGTGCAGTTATCCAGAACATTGGCTAAGTTCAACCTGACGTTTTAGCTCTCAATGCCAAGATGAAAAAGGTCTTTAAAAAAAATAACAAAAACCAAAAAACCCACAAACCAAAACCCACTCCAAAATAAAAACAAAACACAGTGACCACCCTCCCCAAAACAAACAAAAACCCCCCACACCGCCAACACCTTTCCTTTACAAATCCTTCGTATTTCTATAGTTAAAAATACTACAAGTGTAGCCTTATGTGGTACTTGGCCAGTTGGAATTCCAGGTGTGCCAGAAGTGAAAAATGTTTCAAGACCTCAAGATTTGAACTCTATTTCAGTTCTAAAAATAAGGAATTGGCCCAAATTCAGAATGGATGTAATACAGATCCTCATCGAGTCTGAACTAGTTTGCTCAGCACTAACATGAACTAATATGACAGCTTTAGTTTACTCTCATATTTGTCTAAAAGAACTCTATAAATTTGCCTGGAATTCTGCCAGAGATGGTACAGAATTACTGAATGACAGGCTGAGGGCATTTCTTCATAATCTGAACCTTTAGAACCATAAATACAAGTAGAAACCTATGTCTTCAACCTAATAAACTCACTAACTTAATGCTTACTAGACCAGCCAGATTTTATGATTGAAAGCAAATTATTTTCCTTCACTCAATTTATCTCATCAAAATTAAAAGACCTTAAATAGTTACAAGCGATGATAGGGAATTACTTCCCTGGAAGACAGTTGGGCTTCAAGTTTGAATGCTTCCCCACATAAATAACTATGCATATGAAGAATTCCACTCAGCTTAGAAGGGATGTTTCCGGGCCCTGTTCTCAGGGCACAGGATGTCAGCACGGCAGCAATTATTAACAGGAAAAGGCAATATACTATTCAGCCCTAGTGGAACTAACTAAAAGGATAAATAAAGCCAGGAGCAGGGCCTCAGAGAGAAACTTGAGCCAAATTAAGCCTCCCATGATAACTCAATGAAACTTTAAACTAATACTTCATTCTTACTGTTCCACTGAAACTAATTCTCCTGTGTTTAGGAATTAGTCAGAAATTACAGAGAAACAAATACAGTACCCACAGCATATAAACTTAACATACCATAAAAAGAATATCCAACAGTCAGTCATGCCCAAATAAATCTCTGTAATTAAATTTCTTCTTAGAGAGCTCAGTATGGGTACTGCTGGGTTTTTGTTGCAAACTATACTTTTAAAATATTTATTGTTAGCCCACTCATTTTAAATATCACTTTTAAAGCATCTGCACTAAATCGACTTTTATTTTAAACATTTAACTTTTAGTTAGTCTTTTTATTGCTTGCTCCCCAGACAGTATAACATCTTTCTCAAAACATTTACAAAGTACTCAATTGAAGGCAGAGAGAAAAACTAACGGAGCAAGAGGGTCATAAACTTTTACATTTCTGGGTTCGCTTTTAAAGACTCTGCTCAGTTCCAACCAGCTTCGGAGAAGTTTATTCGCAAAATGCAGCAAGACCAAGTTAAGAGTCCTTTATTACTCAGTAAATTTTTCACATTTATGCAAAAGTAAATAACCCTCCCTTGCACTTTTGAAATACACTAGTTGTTTCAGACATCCAAATTCCTAGTTATCTGCTAGATACATGTCTGAAAATCAATTTCAGATACTTTACAAAAACTGATATTGAGGTGGTTTGTTGTGGTTTGTTTTTTTCTTTTTTTTTCATTCAGATGAATGGAATTCTCAAAATAGTCACTTGGCAAAATATTCCTTTAATTTAGCTTTAACCTCAGAAATAATGTTTGCTGTATTCCGGGAAGGCTTGAGGCAGCATTCCAGGAATAAGAAAATTAGGTGCACATATTGAAAGCTGGTTCATTTTTACTGCATTTACAAGTCTTTTCTTCTTTCTTTGCAATTACAGTCATCTGGTACAACAGTCTTATCAGATATTTATTCAAAGCACACTAAATTAGCTCAGATTTCACAGAAGTAAAGTCTGAGGTTTCAATCTCACTTACGAAGAACGTATAGAAAAAGATTCAGTAAACTGCCTTTGTCCTGAATTTCGATACCTCTGCTGTGAATGCCGCTGGAAGGAAAGGTGGTGATACTGCTGCTGCAGCCCTCAGCCTTCATCCTCCCCTTCTCAGTTTTTCCTTCACCTTCACAAACCCAGCCCTAATTACCTAGTGAGAAACTGCATGTGTTTACACAGGGGGAATGATGCTGTGGTCTCAGGCAGATTTATATGCAGGTCAAGTAATACCTACACACGGCTCCTTCTAGGAAACAGGGTTGGGCTGGTGCCTTACAGCACAGATAGCATCTTCACCAGTTCTTTAGGACTGATTCTTAAAATTATACTCCAGTCTGTTAGGCTAATTTTACACCGCTGTAAATTTGCAGAAACTGTGCAAAAATAAAAGGGAAGTAAAGGTTCAGTACTCCTTGAAATTACTGAGAATGACCGTGGTTCAGGTCAGAAGGGACCCCTGGAGGTCATCTGGTCGACAACCTGTTCAAAGCAGCATCAACTACAGTAGGTTGCTCAGAGCCAAGGAAAGGGATCCCACAGCCGCTCTGGGCCCCTGCTCCACTATTTGACCACCCTCACGGCGAAAAGCATCTTCCTTACCCCTGATGTGAATCTTCCGCGTTGCAGCTCATGTCCGTTGCCTCTCTTCCTTTTGCCGTGTACCTCCAAGAAGAACCTGGCTCCGTCTGCTCTGTACCTTCCTATCAGGTACATATAGACAGCAATGAGGTGGCCCCTGGGCCCCCTCAGCAATTTCCCATCTACCTTTTAATCCACTAATCCAGCTCACATTTCACCAATCTCTCTGTAAGGGTACTGTGGAAGACAAAGTCAGAGGCCTTGCTGAAGTCAAAGGTAGGCAACTTCATCTGCTCTCCTCTTAATCACATAGCCAGCCAACCCATCAGAGAAGGCAACCTGGAAGGTGAAGCACATCTTGCCTGTGGTAACTCCATGCTGGCCATTCCCAATCACCTTCTTGACCTTTACGTGTTTGGACATGGTTTCCAAAAGGATTTGCTACATAACCAGCCCTGGATCTTTCTCCTTGTCCTTCTTGAGGCTGGGAGCAACGTTTGCCTCTTTCCTGTCATTGTGAGCCTCCGAAGACGACAGAGAGCAGCTTCACAGTGACTTCTGTCAGCCCCCCCCAATCTTTGGTGCAGCCTGCCTGGTCCATGGGACTTGTGGACGTCCAATTGGCTTAAAAGCTATCAGACTCGATCTTCTGCTGCTGTGTGAAACTCTTCACTCCCCCAAACTCTGCCACTTGGCTCAGAGGCTGAGGAGAGGTGAGGGCAGAATTTACCAGGAAAAAAAAGGACGACACAGAAAAAGCTGAGGTAACCAATGTTACCTCACTAGGTAGTCTAGTCAGTACTATCCTGCTCCTTTGAGCCATGGGCCCACATTTTTCTTAGACTTCCTTTTGCTGAAAGGGATGTTCAGAGGCTTATATTTTTGGCCTTCGCATCCTTTCTCCATTTTAACACCAGCTAAATTGTGGCTTTCCTGCACCACTTCTCCATCCATGCATGCTTGGACAATGCCTCTGTGTTCCACCTGGGTAGCCCATGCCTGCTATCCCCTTTGGTGTACTTGGCTTTGTGCATGACCTCTGCCCATGCTGACCTCCTGCCGCACTTGCTTGATTTCCTGCAGGCTGGAAAGGACCATCCTTGTGCTCCAAGCCACTCTGCCCCTCCAGGGCAACCTCCCATGGGATCCTGCCAAGCTGAAATCTGCTCTCCTAGATCTTTTAACTATTTACTGGATTTTACAGAATTCTTGATACTACAGTTCGGCAGTACTAATTTACAAAAAATGTTGCTTATCATAAAAAAATAAACCTTTTTCAAATAGACTAACTACACTACCGAAGTGTTTCTGTTGTACATATTATGCTGCCTTGCCTTTCTCAGAGCCTCAAACAAAGCAGGAATCTCTAGGTTAGTCATTCAGTAAATAGCACAGTCTCAAGTGATGAGCACAAAAGAAGACACAGATCTGTGGAAATGCAAAAATGAGAAAAAACAATATTATCCTAAGGCTGCTATTTTGGTACAAACAATGTGGACATGTGGGTTCATTCTGAGCCCTGGACCAGTTGATTTCATATAAAATTAATTATATGAGACTGTGCCAAAGTTATTAGTGAGGCTAAGTCCTAAAGTCAGGATGAAATACAAGGTTGTCCAGGAAGAAAAGCCAAATCTTTAAGTCATTTTAACACTTACAAACTAGTCGATATTTTTATTGGTTTCTCTTTGATCAATCTTCAGCAAATGGTATCCAATTACAAAATTTTGTCTCTACAAACATTAAATTGTGCTATTTAAGTGATTTTTAAAACTCAATGGGAAGTACAGAAGGAAAATTACGTCAATTTATGTACTGGTGTTGTCTCTTCCAGTGCAATTTTTACATGTATCACACAAGCAGACGGGACAGTTTATACTAAAAGTAGCCAGTGAAAATAGTATTTTATGAAGGATATAAAACAGGCCAGATGACTTGCATAACATTTGTTTTTGTTGTTGCCACTACGTTCTAGGTAGCCAACTGTTTTTTTTAAAGAAAAACCTGTGTGATTGCAATCGCTTCTGGACAGAGGCTGCAGGTGGCAAACAAAACTCCACCGGTGCCCACACCCACTATGTGGGAGAGGACTCCGAGAGTACTCGCAAGAGTACGATGGGGACACCAGCAGGTAAAAGGGGCAGGAAAATTCCTTTGCAAAACATTTCACCATACTATGGAGCAAACAATGGAAAATGGGTCTGACAGTCCCTCTCCACCTCATGTGCCCTCTGAGGCCGGCACCTTTCCTCCTGCCCTCTGACCCCCACACACCTCCCCCCAGCTACAGCACAGGACAGGGCACCCTGCCCTCACTGGCAGCGCCTGGCACCTCTGCCCAGTGACCCTCTGTGGCATGGCATGCTTCCTTGGGCAATTTTGTTGTTATTAGTATCACCTGCTGTTAGTATTATTAAGGAAAATAACTGACACATCTGCAAGTAGAATGGGAAAGTTTTTCCGGGTAATTTAATGTTACTTTCGTTTCAAAGATCTGTACCTACAGATACAATCACAGTACATATACTGATGATGCGCTGAACTCTAGTGTCTTTGAAGATTAAGGTTCACCTTTCAGTACCTTCCTCCATCTGCTGTAATGGGAAGTTCTGGAGGATTCAGTGACTATGGTGAATCTTTCAGATAGATTTTACAGGGCTCACCGAGTTGTATGGAGATACAGTTGGAGACCTGTAATCTTCCTATCACACCCAGCTGGAAGCTGCCTGATACATCAATCTAATGCAGTTGGAGCCTGCTGCTTACAGCCCTTCCCTACATCCATCTATCAGTTGTATGTCCAGATCAATGAGAAAGCGATTACTCTGCTGGGAAAAAAAAAGTGATAAAATAATTGTAATGGGCATCTGATGACTAAAACATGCTGATCTGCTCTAATGGAAATGCCAGCTTTACAACAGAACTTCAGTAAATAACAAAATGCTGCGGATGGCACATATCATCTTGCTCAGTATCCTGGATACAGCTGTTACACAAAAAGAGAAACCGTACAACACTGTCTAATTTCTAAAGAAATAGCCAGAGGAAAGGAAACATAAGGAATGTGAAGTTCTTGCTTTTGCAATAAAAAAGTCAAGTCTCATTGAAAGAGTCTACCACTAACTAGTGTTTAAAATTAACGTCTTTAATATCCAAAATATTATTAAAATAGTTTAATAGTAGATTGAAACTTAATATCTAATTTCACTCAACATAAGATGAAAGCACTATTAAAAATAACTAATCCAAAGAAGAATAAAATATCTCAGATAATCTTCACATCTGAGCAAAGAGCTGCATGAGTCACAGGGGAGAATGACAAAGGCACAAAAGATCGGGATGGAAATTGAGCCAAAATTCAGAGCAGCTTCAGAACCAGAGGACAGAGGAAGAATTACAAGGAGAGCCAAGTCACAGGATATGCACGAAGGAACAGTTTGCTTTTGCTGCCCAGAAGCCTAGAGCAAACACGCAGCGAAAAATTATTTACGGACACGATAACTAAAAGGTTAATCACAATATGTAACAGGTTAATCACCCAAACACACCATAACAGGTTAATCTCATAAAGCATTGTAGAATTAGCCAAATAAGGAGTTAAAGTTATATTTATCCCTACTCGTCCTAGGGTTTCTATGGAGTCAGTCTATTTTGCACTTCCAGGGTATTAAACTGTTTGTTAATTTGCATGTTTCCTTCATGTTGCCCTGCAGGGCTTATACAAATACTGCGTTCATTAACCCACATGTAGTCTTTTCCTGTCATTATTTATCCATTATAGAATTAAACAATATCAGCCAATTTATTAATTATTTCAATGCCTTCTGTATCGGAAAAGAACTCAAAACATGGACCCATCAGATGCTAGTATTTTTGAGATAGGAAGAGAAAAAGTAGCACAAATCTTTCTAACTTCTGTAAGTTCGTGTTAGTTGTGTATGTTCTACCCAGTACCTGTGAATTAATTGTTTTAAATGCTGTTGCTTCTTTAAGTCACTCTCTCTGAATCCTCTGATGAGCCCATTTTCTCAATAGAGGCAGGGTGTTAGAGGGACATAATTTTTTTTTTTTTTTCCTACTTTGGAGTTAGCTTTTCTGTGCACCAGACCAATTTCTGTTCTACTTTTTAATGCAACTTTTTCCTTCACACTGTTTAAAAGGGTAAACAAGGTCACAGAATTACTTAATCATCACACCTAATTGCCATCCGCCCCTTGCCTTTGTGTAGGGAAGTTTATTAACTGCTCTCAATATTGAGTCAGACCCATCAATGCAAGGCTTTGCCTTCTGTGTGCATATGGGCTACCGGCGATAACATCTGGGTTTATTGACCTTAGAAGCAAAGTCCACACCAAGATGAAACAGCAACCGTACGCGTACCTTGGGTGCTCCTGCTGTGTGGTCATAGCGCAGCGCAGCACAGTCCCTTCGTCACAGACCGTGCCTCTCTTTGCTGCTAGCAGTGTGACCGCACAGGTGCCACTGATGCTGCTGGCTTCACGTGCTGTTACATCTTTCATGACAAACAGCCTCTTAAATATCCTGGTGCCCTTGCTGTCTGTGATTCGGGTGAACAACTACAAACAGGAGTTTCAGCCGAGAGCTCTAAGCTTGTGCTATAAACATGGGTCCTCACGAAGGGGGAGACTTTGGTGTCATCTGACAAATTAAAGCCAACTTGAGCACAGCAAATGACATGCGCCCCTTTGACAGAGCTAGCCATAACAGCTTAGACAATAAGGCTCTGATTCTGTGTTGATGGAGGACGCAGAAGTGTTCATTAAAGAGCAGAGAGGTGTTCACAGAGCATCAGAGCCTCCAGCGTCTTCTAAATAGGACTAATCAAACAGTTGGGTTTCAGATAAAAGAACATCTAAACAAGTGGCGGCTGGATGCTTGTGTTCTCAGCTACTAATGCAAAAAAAGGTTTATTTCTAAACATCTTTGACACACAGAAATCAAAAATGTATTATTTAAAATGATGCTCATGTGGCAACAAAATAAAAACTGGGCAAATAAATCTCTTGGTTAATATTTAAGCATCCAGATACAGCTGGAAAAAGGCAACAAATTATGAATAAGCAAATGATCACAAATTAATGAAAGCATATATTAGGTATGTAGAATGCTTATCTTTGGCATACTTAGGCTAAAGGAGGGAGAATGCAGTTTGTACACAAGTAAACAACAGTACTTCATCACATGAGGCCTTCTCTAATCACATATAAAAGCAAAGCGAGCCTTTTTAATATTTATCCGTTCTTTTACGAAAACTATTCCGGCACCTGCTGATTAGTAATATCTACAGGATCTACATAATACATGACTTGATAAATATTTCACTTTTTTCTAATTATACCAACAATTCTTACACAACTAAAGTGAAACTGTGTAGTCTGCTATGCATTTTGGCCCTATCATAACCATAACTTAAAAAAAGTCCTACTGGGCAGGCTCTGTGATCTGCAGGTCCTCCGAAGGCAGACCTCTGACGAGTGGCAGTGACACAGGCTCAGACGCAGCATCTTTGGCCACATGCTCACTGACAGCGACTGACGACACGGTTGATTTGGGGGTTGGATGGAGTGGGGGGTGTTTTTAAATAATAAACGGGACTGACTTAGTTGTTTCATATATCAGAGGCTAAGTCCCTAACTGCTCCCAATGAACTTATATTCTTCAGCCACAAGCTGTCTATTGGTGCCAAAACTGCTTAAACTCCTCAGCATCACGAGTATCTTAAAATATTTACTCTGACCATGGTTGCAGGACACTGCATCAGCCAAGTGAACTCCTGTCCAAGCCACAAGTCCTCTTCTATGCAAACAGCTTCAAACATTCAGGGGAAACAGATGTCCCACCTTGCTGCTGTCAGAGGACAACCCCACCTCAGAAAGATAGGAAAGATACAGAGAAAATCAAGTTTTTTACAATTCCAATTCTCATCATTTCCTGCTCTCACTCACCAGACTCTACAGTTTTCCTAAATACAAACTTCATGTCTAATTATTTTCAGAAGACAAGCTATACACACGTATATAAAGAGTGTGTGTATGATATATATATATATACACAAAAGCAAAAAGAAAGTGTGACGCTACCTCAACTCCTCAAATAATAGCCCCTTGTGCCCCCCCCATGCATAAATACTAATGGTCCAAAATCTGTAACACATGTCAGTTTTTAGGTCACTGGACAACAGCCCACACAGAGCAGAAGGGATTGGAAATTAATGGCACTGCTGGAGAGAAAAATATACAAATAAAGCCAAGAAATGATAATGCTATCAAAACATGTAACAGCCTATTAAACAACATTTCTTACCAGATTTTATTTATTTATTTTGATTGAACATTTCAATTTCCTTAAACAGACAATATGCAAAATGAAAATTAAATAGTTTCTCATTTGAAAAAAAAACCCCAACTCTTTCAAGTAAAATTCTATTGTGTTTTTTTGAAGGCAGCATTCACATGCCAAATAAAGCTAATGCTAGCTTGTACAGAAATCGTTATCACTTATTCCCTGTTGCAGGGGAGGGGCATATATATTAATTAAAACCAAGAACTACCAGCCTTAGCTGGTAGAGCGTAAATGTTACATGCAATAGTTGTGATTTGCTGTTTTGGGGCTGGATTTTTTTCTTTTTCTTTCAATCAGCTATTGAAAGATTATGCCTGGAAAACAACCAGCTGTTACTAGATTCAATGTTTGTTTTCATTCTGGGTTGTTGGGGTTGTGGTGTTTGGGTTTTTTTTTTGGGGGGGGGGGGCACTCATCATGCCTGTAATAACTTTAAACCTACAGTTAAATACCTATCTCTCTGCTCGTGAGCTTCTAATTGGTTCTTTGAAAACAGAGGCACTAAACGATATGCCTTTTAAATGCTTAATTTGTAATTACCTACTGAAATGTTTTCCCCACATAGGTGCAGTGTGTGTTTGAACACGCAGCCCCATTTCCCCGGGAAGCTGTTCTCACAGCTACACTGTTCACTCTCCCTCTCTTTGCCTCTCGTGTTTTCCCTCTTCTCGCAGTACTGAGATTCTGAGACACACAAAATAACACAGTGGATGATCTTACCGGAGTGTAGAAACTACATGGAAACTTCTTCGGGAAAGCCATTTGACCTGACACCGCCCTATGGGCTGGACTCATCCCGTCTGGAGGAGTTTGCTGGCAAGCAGTGGCAGTGCTCCCACTGCTGCTCCCAGGGGAGGGAGGGAGCTCCTGAAGGTGGTCCCGGTGGCACCTCTTGCTCCTGACCACAGTCCCAATGGAAGTGCCTGAAGCCAGGCGGGATCCATCTCTCCCTCAGGTGTTGTCTTAGCACAACTCTGCCTTTTCTGTGCTGCTATGGCAGTACCCCCCCTCCTCCCTCCCCAGCAGAGAGTGGTCTGAGCTCTGCTGGAGGAGGATGCTTCTTGCCTCCAGCCCCTTTTGGCCAGATGTGACACTCCTGTAACACCTGGCCACCAGGCTGAGAGGAAGCCATGACCAGAGAGAACCGCAAAAACCCCCCAAGACAAGGTGTCAGCATGTGTCTTCCCTCATAGGCACCAGCATGGCTCAAACACCAAAATACCAATCAGCTAAAATGAGATATCGCAGACCCTCACTCTCCCCCCTGGCATCCAGCCACTGCAGCGGGTGCAGGAGCCGAACACGCCAGGTAAATACAGGGCTGCAGCGCTGCCACAGCCACCTGCATCCCCCGAGAGAGGAGATGGTGGGGGAGGGCAGAAATCAGGCAGTCGCTGCTTGCAGGCTTCGTATTAAACTAGAAATCAACCTCTCATTGCTAGCACTTTTAGAGCAGTGTTCATGATCTCTGTAGGGTGCCATTTTCATCTCTTCTTTGATGCAAGAAGGGTGGAAGTGATGGTGCATTAGAAACAGGAATGAAAGGAGGAGGTTGGGAATCGTTAAGTAAGCTCCCTGTCTCTTAAAAAGGAAACGTTCTTGAATTTATTCAGCCGCTCATCTCATCTAGACATATTAAAGCAAAGTATCTAGGAAGAGAAAGAAGCCTTGTGTGTTTCAGTCTCGCTTCACTTTCGGATATACACCTAGTATTTCAGTAGCCTTCAGGTTTGACTGACTGAAGTAAGAGCTATAGTTTAATTAACCATTACAGCTTTTAGAGGGTGTAATTGGCCTCACATCTAGTTCATTAAAGCCACAGTAGAATCATTCTGACAGTCCAGCCACGAGACAAGTTCACAGAGAGCATTAGCAGTTCAGCTCCCTGCACATTAAGTCGGCAAACGTTTTCTGAACGGAGAGGATGAAATAGTGCCAGCCATCTACTCCCTGTCAAGTTTTTCCCCAGAAAAAATTTCTAAAGAGAGATGACCAGGAGCAAATAGACAGTCTCCAACCTCATTACTCCCTATTCAGATCAACATATGTCAAGTGTTTGCACTAGGCAAACTAGCATTTTAGCTTACCGTTGGTCTACCCTGGAAACCTGATATCTATAATGTAATCATTCTATACCTGGCCGCTGGAGCAGCTGCAGTTAAAGAAGATGAGTTATTAAAAAGAAAGTCTCCATTTAGTGGCTATTTTGTAGGTGGAAGTCTTTTGAGACACTTATTACCTGAAATATTCACAAAATACTTTTACTCTGCTGGGACTTTGGTGTAATCTGAAATAAGATAGTTTTCCCTCTGCCTTCCGAGTGCTTGAAATTCACAGACCTTACCAGGGTGTAAGCTTTTGTATGGCTCGTGACATTCCAGGATGCAAACTTCCCAGAAACACATTCTGCCCATGGCTGGCAAAGTAACCCCTGCCTGAGGCTGCCTCACCACCACTCTCACCTTCTTCCTCTTCTTCTTCACCATATTTTTAGCTTTTCTTCACTCACCCTCACCTCTCCATCTTCTGTCTTCTTTGGGCCATTTCCTCCTTTTACCTCTCCTTGTCATTAGGAGAAATTTCCAGTTCTCATCTCTGACAAGAATAATTTTCAGGAATGACCCCCACTGGCCTTTGCAGTCAGTGGACCTGTCTTTGAGTTAATCCACTTTTTCCTTAGTGCTGACAGGCAGAGCTCAAGGAAACTCACTCTCCTGAGGTATACGGGAAGGGTCTTTCCAAGGCAAATACAAACCCCTGCTGCCTGCTCTCCAGGCACATGCAAACTTGCTCTGCCAATGCCCTGAGCCAAATATGCAACTGGTATGGCCCTGGTGAGTAACAGAGCTATTAAACTGCAAAGCCAGTTAAAAAAAAAAAAAAAAAAAAAGCTGTTAAAGCCAAACTACTAAGCCTAGTAAGATCTATTGGTTTATCACAATGTTAGCATGCCCAGTTTTTAGTGCATCTGGAGCATGGTCAGAGTAAACAAATCTGCACTGAGAGCACTGACAGAGGGAGCTCGTATCTGCCTGCAAAAGACAAGACAGGAAGAGGCTGATGTGATTGGTAATAACCATGCTGAAACTCAACAGGGGCCTCAAAAGGCTATGGGGAGATGAAAGGCTTGATGGCATATTAATAGGTCTTTTTCAAGTTCCCCCCCAAATAATATTTGTCTTCAGCAGCAGAGGCTTATGTCCAAAGAAATCTCTGACCTTTAACGAAGGCTGCTGCATAACAACGCTCCTATCCTTTCTCCGAAAAAAACATCCAAAAAAACCCCTTGATTAGTCTTGCCTGAAGTGAATAACCTGTCAACTTCAATATCACACAATACCTGCAGTAATAAGATTTAAATCACTTCTAGGAACTTGATGAGCCGCTTCTGTGTTAATGTGGCCCAGCTCTGCGGTGAGTTTCACAGATGAAACCTTGCTGAGGTGACACCCTCATTACCAAGAACATAATTCGGACAAGTATTTTTAAAACAGAAGGACTTCCCACACACATACTTTAAGAGATGCACAAAGGGCTCTGCTAACATTTTCAATCATCTTGAATGGTTAAATAGTTTTTGAGCACATTTTGACCGTTGTATCAAAGCACGCTACATTACATACTGCATTATGACACAGCGAATATAAAAAAGACATGACAATTATTTGGACAATTGAGAGCATGAATAAAAAATGATTGCTGAATTGGATGCTGTACAGCTTAGAGCTTCTGAGAAGAAAGCCTCTGTCTTGTAGGGTTTATAAACTCCATGAACCTAACTGCCTCAGCACAAAAATTTCTGCCAAAAAAAAGTATGCACTCAAGTCAAAGCTCAGGGCATACATCAAGTTTTCAAATACTCAGGAGTTTTGCTGAATCAAGATGCAACATGAACTCTGAGCAGCAGCAAGTAAACTTTGGTCTCAAAACTCGTTCAGGGCAGTAACCAGCACTGAAAAATTCTAGGAGAAGGAAAGCAAACAATAGTGCTGTTAAGTCTATTAGTGCTTAAGCTCTCAGAAATCAGTGAAATAATTTGCTGGTCTTTTTCTTAAAGTAAGTGCCCAATCATTAGCAGAAGTACTAGTCAACAAAGCTGTACATTATAGTAACAGTAATATGGGCTTTTAATTATTAATCTTTTTAATTATGAATAAAACTATAACTGTTAATGCATTTGCCTACTTGAAACACGTATGCTAGGATGGTAAAATAAACTTAAAGATTCATGAGTAAAGTCTATGTCCAAAACAGACCCTCCACACACCTCCCATCTTTCACTTTCCATTGGGATGTGGGAGAAACAATGAATTGAAACAAAGATGCAGGGAGAGCAGTGGACATCAGTGGTGATTAAATACACACAGTGCCTCAAAAGGGATCATCTTCTAAAGTTGAAGGAAACTATCTCAAAAAGCCATTCTTCTACAATGAGTTGTAGCAGTAAGAAATTAAAAAAGCAATGTGTAATGCATGGAATGAAGGGAAAATACCAATATAAGAGGCTTGCCAAATTTGTGTGTGTGTATGAATGAAGTTCAAAAGCATAATGACTTGGTTATACCTCAAAAGGTGGAGGGAGCCTTAGGCTGAGGTGCACATAGACACTGGAAGAGGCCAAGAAGACAATAGGGCTGTTAATCCAAGGCCAATAACTCAGGCATAACTTTCCCAACAATAACATTTGTTTGCCTTTTCAGGAATTTTAACCTTCATTAAGAAACAGGATAATTCAGATTTTCTGTCATCATAAACCCTTCCATTTCCTTCTTTCCTCAACAGAAAATACAGCCATTGAAAGGAGTTGTTTCTAATCACTTCAATCAGTAACAGGTCACAGCTTCTTGATGAAAAATTATTTTCAAGTACCAGTTACAAAATCATGTCTCAAATAGCAGGTCTTTAATATCATTATAATTAGAAGCGTTGGTATGCCACCACAGGACCAAGTTCAAGAGTGGCAGAGTAGTGTATTTATGCACAACTGAAGAGGAGGTGTAAGGTGCTACTCACTGTGTAGCTGACACACAGTGAATGCAAGGGGAGGAGAAGTAATCCACTCTAAAGGGATGGAAAACAGGGAAATACACATTTATAAAATGAAGACAAACAGTTGGGAAACATACTCATGGAGAGATCACAGAAAAATGTTGGCCGGAGACATGGAGAAATCACAGTCTTCAACCAACACATCAATTGACAAAGCCAAGCAAAGTCAAGCCAAAAATTAAGAATGGGAAGTTTTGTAGTGACAGCTAGCATTGTGTGGCAGCTGACTGAGCTCAAAGACTGAGGCAAGCTTATTTGTTTAGAAAGGGCGATTAACCAGTGCAACCACACTGTCAAGAACAGTAATGCATACTGCATTTGTTGTTGTCTTCCTGGGTGTCTTTCCAAGAGCTATGCTTTAGCCGAACAGAAGTTATCTGGATCAACAAAGGGGTACCTATGTGAAATGTTCTAATGGTCCTCCCTGGTCTTAAACTCTATGACTCACACCGAAAGAGGCTGACAGAGCTCAGGAAGAGGACACAGTGCTGCCGTAAGCCTCCTCCTTGCACTTATACTGGAGATCTGTGCACCTCAGCTCAGGAGGAAAAAGCAAAAAGTGCATTACAGAAAACAAATTCAGCACCAGAGACTCTCTGCAAATGTTGGTGACTGGATGCTGAAGACTTGAAGCCAAGTTTCCAAAACTTACTGAAATTACTGAAGACTTCCCTTGAAGGGGAACCTATTGAAGGGTTTTTATTTAGTTAAGAAAATGAATAAACAACACTGTGAAACTTCTCTCCATGTATAGAGGACATCACTGGAAACTAACAGAGAGCAGGTATTTGTCATCAGTACTTCAGTGACACAGAGAACTGTATCAGCAAATATTTAGTAACTGTTCTGACTTCTCCACCATCAGATCATCATTCTTGCCTCCACAATTTAGGGAAAAGATAACAGTATTTTTCTTCACAAATTATATACATTTAGCCTAGTTTTGTGGCAGTCAACCACAGCTCAGACAAATCTGATCTTATGCCCTAGAACGATTTTACTTATTTTTTACTAAGACAGAGCATGTTATACAATACCAATGAAACTCAATTATACAGACAGACAGACCTGGAATGCATGGCCTTTGAAAAAGACCTAATTCACAATTAAGGCAGAAACCATGTTCTACAGCTCAAGCTGGTCTCCTATTTTCACCATCTTTCAAAGACTTTTACCTATTTTCAGCATTAAAGCTATAGACTTATCCCATAAAATATTATAAACAAATAACTACCCATGCTACAAAGACAACATGAAGTTCTTGGGACATTTAGATTCAACAAATATTACAGTAGCCTGTTGTGAGCTATGTATAGCTAGAAAAATCAAATTTCATCTGCCACTCTGTCAGGCTGCATTCCGAAGTCAGTTTATCACTGCAGCGAATACCAAGATATTTATCTTCCCTGGCTAGGTTAATCTTGTGTTCCATAATTATCATGACTGCCATAAACACATTCAATTCTGTTCCTGCATTTGTGAATGTTGCCTGTTTGGGGAGAAACTGAGCTTGAATAGAGTCGCTTTTGTTTACTTTCAACTTAAAGGCAACAGCAGAAATTAAGTAGTATATTACATTGAAGATTGTATTTATTACTAGGCCTGTGATGATAGCTTTCCAGTTAATTTTTTAGCCTCACACTAAATTAAAGTCATTACAAGATTACCACGTTTAAAGTGTTCCAGGCAAGAAATGGATACAGAGTACTATGAATATAGTTGGTTGGCAATATCCTGTCTGTGAATGTGTGTGTATGTACATGTATACGTATGCGTGCGCACACACACACATTTTGATGAATTTTCCACAGCACTTTCTTGGGATTCCCCCCCCCCGCCTTGTTTCCTTTGATTACCTGACAAATCCTTAGGTTGCAGCACATTTCAGGAGTCTGCAGGCCTGGAAACTTCACCAGCCCCCTGTGCAACATAGCTAAACAGCTTCCAGTTCCAGATTTGGCTCATCTGGAGCTGGCATGGCTCTCTTCGCTGCACCCTGTAGTTATGCCCTAAAGCAGTCGAAAACATGGTGAGCCAGGGATCTTTCCTGGTAGATACACTGCCATTCCTACTGCAGATTATTAGCACCATACCTACTAACATCTGCTCTCCTGCTGCTTTGAGTAGGACAAGACAAATAGCATCTTTGTCCCTGCCTTCAATGACAACAACAATGTGAAATCCCATGCTCAGAAATATGTGAACCAGGAATCCTGTTCTTGAGATACCAAAAATCTCAGCCTTTCCCTTCCTGAATGCCTCTGAAATAGACAGACAGGTAAACTGGAGAGAGAGAAAAAACAGGGAAGGGTGATGAGTATGCCTGGGGACACAGCAGCCTTCTGTGCACTTGTCAAAGGCCAATCAAGATTAAAACCTTGAATTGCTCCTCATCAAAAGCCAGAACATGACATCTGGAGCTCTAACAAAAGATTGAAATGAAAGTTTTTGTTTAGAGGGTTAAGCATAACCTTTAGTTCAAAGGATGCAAAAGCTGGAGCAAAAGCCAGACTCAAAACCACCTAGGTTTTGGTTGGCTTTAGCTTGCAGGAACATGGCATCTCCCACTCCATCACTTTAGAAGAATGAAGGTGAAGAACAGAGGCCTCATCTAAACTTAGCAAATATAAACTACATTTTATGATGTTAATGAAACCGAAGCACAGGCAAAAGCTGAACAATTTAGTAAGAGTCTAGCTAGTTTGTATTCACAGGGTCAGCAAAGGCGCAAGAAGCAGCAGGGTTTCCAAATCTTATTCTTCTCCCTCTTTAGCACAGTATTCCAGAAGGAAACATGAAGATATAAAATCAAACAGAAATTCTGTTCCTCTACCAGAGAGGGATTTCTTCTATGACCACTGGCTCAATAAACCTCCCTGTGCTATTTCCATTTCTGGAACAGGGATAATAATGTACCTATCCATCTCAAAATTCACCTGTGTTTGCAAACCACCTGGAGCCCTTCACAGATGAGACTCTACTGTGATGTGAAATACAATTATCTCACTAGAAGAGGGAATACCTGTGCACATGCATAGCTTTGTTTATATTAATGTTTCCTTATTTCAGTTTCCCAAACTTCCGAAGTTTCCATTTAAAAAAGAAATTTCTACTCTACCAGCAAGTTTAGACAAGCTTTCTAGAACTTCACCCAACAGCAAGAAGAATAAATCTGAGGCTGTAAATCCATGCTTCTATGAGGAGATTTGAGACAGGCATAATCTGCTCACTTCCAGAGTTCTGGAGCTATGTCACTGGAAAAGCAAAATATGCTTAAAGAACATCTCAGGTGGAGTGGATAAAGTCGCCTTTGGCTTCTGCTGCAGAAGTGGCAATATGCCAAAGTGAAGTACAAACCCAGAGCCACAAGCATCATTAGCATAAGTGACAGCAGATTAAGCTGAGAGAATATGCCACAATGACCCACAGGTTCCCCAGCCGTACTAAAAATATGTACACAGAAGCAGACAAGGTATCCTCCAAAAAAAATGGAAAAGTGGAAAAAAATAATCAAGGCCTTAAGGAAACTAAATCCAAAGAAACCTCTTTTTTAAATCTTCTGTTGGTAAGTTAAAAATACATAATTAAACAACTACTTGTATGCGTGAGAACATGCATGCAAGCTCAAAATACAGCTACATGTTACTGAAGGACTGAACAATATGTTTGGGTAGAGCTGTCTTTGCTGGAGAGAGCCCTCCCGCAGGGGTAATTCCATCCAGGATTGTCAGCAATTGCAGTGAAGGCTGACGAGGAGGAGGAGGTAGTTCAGGATGTAACAGAAAAGACACAAATCTGAAATAAGTCCAACAGCTAAGGAATGACTCATTTTCAACAATTATATTAATAACAGAGAGGGTAGGCTGTAGAGGCTGGTCAATGCTACATAACAGTAAATGCTACCACACCTACTGAGTATGGCTGGGAGGCCATCAAGACCTTCCGTGTGAGTGCATTTCACATCCACTGGTTATTTTCCAGTTTAAGCATACCTGACAGAAGAGTCAATGTGATACACACAGTTCGAAGTGGCAGCAACATACCTGTCCTGTTGGTTTGTTTTGCATGGCTTGAATCTAATCTTGCACAACTTCAGGCAGGCTGACAGTGGCATACA
>VYZW01002788.1:0-22020 GCA_013401315.1 Balaeniceps rex | reverse complement strand
TGGAGAACGATATGTGTTAAATTTAACATAAGTATTAACTACTGGCACCTTCGATCTTGAATATTACCTACAGGCATCATAAGATACAGTGTAGAAAACAAATAAAAAAGGAGTCAAAGTGCAAGGAAGATATAGAAAATATTAAAAAGTAGAATAAGAGGTGAAAAGAATATAATATGAAAGACAACAACAAAGAAATACATCTTCACTTTAAAAAAAGTTAAGCGTTGATTAATACAATGAAATCATAAAATAATTAAATAAATAAATTAAATGAAATAAATAAAACTGATTTCATGTAGACATTTTAGGAAGGCCATGGGACCCTTAAACAATTCTGTTAGACAAACCCAAAAAAGAATGTTCCTGATTTTCAGTTTGTTGGCTGATTTTAAAACATTATCTGCTGTAACACTGGCTACAGAGGATAGAAGCCTACCATTTGGATGATGGCAAAGGGATGAAAAAAAGATCAAATAAATGCTGAATAAACTGCTTTTATCAGTTAAACCAAACTGGGACCTAAATGTACTTTCTGAAATTTTGCAGTTGTGCCTCTTTTTTTACCTCACATCTACTAGAAACGAGTTCCAAAGGCGAAACACATGGCGTAAGAACGGTTCTCCTTTTACCACTCTCAAGGCATTGCTTTTCAATTTTACTGGATATATTCTTGTTCTTGTACTTTAGGAGAACTGATAAGAACAGAAACATACTTGCCCTATCATACTCACTATAACATTAGTTCAGAGGGAGCAAGACTAGGTATTCCACCACCGATTTCTATAAATCTTTCAAGACAGAAGATGCAGAAAGTGAACTTACTGCTTATACCACTTGAGAGGTTACAGCTTGGGATGGACTCAGGGGCTCATCCTATGTAAACACCAATCTCTTTTATGCTCCCAGACAGATGTGAACAGAGAGCACTGATTGCAAATGATGCACCTTGTGATGTTCAGACACTAAGCATGAGGTGCAAGAGTTACCTGTAACATTTTCAGCAATCATATGCATGTGTTTCAGTGGGTGCAGCATCTCCCCGTCTGGGAATGGTTTCCTGTCAATACTCTTTCTCAGTTCACCTCCCCACATACACACATGCAGCATTTCCTAACAGTACAAAATCTGAATTCTGAGGACTGTTCTGCTGGAGCACATGTAATGCTCAGTGTTCAGAAACACAAAATACTTCAGTAGGTAAAAAGGAAACAATTAATTCTCTTAATTACTTTATTCAAGGTTTTTCTCTCTCTTTCTATCCACTCTCCTGAGGGGAAAAAGCTCAATCACTCTCATGCTGTGTACTTCCCAGGGTTAACACCATTTACTTTAACATTAAACTTTAGACTTGATCTTAAATGGCTATAAATAGGATTACAAGGGAGAAAATCTTTGAGGGCTTCAATCTTCATTTTCTTCCTCTGAGCTGAACGCATGCACCATAAGAGCATCATGCTAAGAATCATCTGAAGTTCAGACAGACAGTCATTTTCTAAATATACACAAAAATGGACCCCTTTGTTGTGTTCTTTAGACCAAAGTAAGTTTTCCACATGTAACTTTTCTCTCCCTCTGTACTCTCAAGGGACCCAATGTTCTTCAAGCAACGATTACAAAAACAAATTAAACCAGTTTAAGTTTAGGTGTGTCTCACCCTACCCTTACTTCTCCTGCCAGGAAAAGAAATCTCTCACTGCTTCAGACCTGTTATGGCTTAATTAAGTAGGTACTTAAAGCCCTACTTTATTCTTGAAATAGTAGGACTCCTAATATTAACAATCAAAGTGTTCGATACTGAAACCTGGTAAGCAATACAGTATAAAAAAACCTGAATGAACAAGCCAAAATTTAGGAAACTACGCTAATGGAAGAATGTGGTTAATGAAATTAATCCTGCTTCATGTATAGATGAGCTTTCCCTTACTGAATTTTCAAGTTCCGTAATAACTCACTGCATATCACTTATGTTGTTCTTGAGCAATGAAGCTCATTACTTACTACAAGGAATTGGACCATTCCAGTCTACTTGCAAGCATAATCAGCAAGACAAATGACTTACAGGTGCTAAGCATTATGCCAGAGTGTACAAAGAAACATCACAGATCTTATCTGAAAATGCATCTGCAGTGAAGATTAACATTTTATTCCAGTAATGGGGTGGGGTAATTTAATTCTTTGGTTACCAGGAGAAAAAGTACTGCCAGGCTTCCATAAATAATCTTTGACTGGCCTCCAGGAGTAACAGATGAAGACATGAACCTGGTCCTCTCTAACCACTTTGCTGACTCCTCCCCAACTCCATTTCACTGAAGGCAGGAGAGATATCCAAGAAAAGCCAGATTTCCATGGGTGTCTGCACTGAACCCTGACATTCACCTTGATGTCTAACCCTGTTCTCTAATTTACACATAAAGAAGCCTGAAATAACATCCACCTCACAAATTTTGAGAAGAGTGGTCCAAACCCACTACTGGCCTGCTGTACAATCTGAAGACCAACAAATAAATAAAAACAAGTAACACAACCTGACAAAGGAATTGTGGCCCTTTACATTTCCACTGTGCAGAGTCACAGTTCCTTTTTAAGGCCTACAACCCCAGTGGTTAAAACTAGGCTTTTCCCATTTTTCAGTGAAATCTTGGAAGAGGAACTCCAGCAGCTTTCCAGGCAGAAAGGAGCCTGGTGTTGTCAGACTGTCAATGTCTGAAGCTCAGAGAGCCGACAGTGGGAAACAAAGCTTTTTAATTTCAAGTCACAGGGTTGAAATCAGTAATGAATAAGATAAAATGGTCCCAAGGTAATGCTGCTTGCACATAATATCTTCTGACCTTTTACTTATCTCCCAAAATAAATCTTTTTTAAAAGTTTAAACAAGTTTGTCTTGAGATGTCATTCACACAAGGCTCCAGTTGGGTGCTCCAACGTGGCTCCTGAACATAATGAACCTCAGAACAGATGCCATCCCACCTCCATTCACTCCTCATGCTTACAACTTTCCTTTTACAGAAAATATTTTACTGAACAAGTGGATTGTTTCAAACTTGGATCATGTTAGCAATGGTGGAAAAGGAACAAAACCTCCAGAATACACCCTGTTATGGCAGACATTTGTCAACATCCTGCAAATGACAGCTTGCTCTTCCCCCATCTGCTAGTAGTCCAGTAAGACATTTCTTAAAACCTTCTCAACCTGAAGTCACAATGTATTTTCTCTTCACTGATTATCTCAGAATGACAAAACAATCCAAATGCTGTAATAGTTTCTTGGGTTTTAAACTCCATTAGAAACAACAGATAACATCTGTACAATCATTGTGTTGTGAAATGCCACAAACACCTGTTTGAGTAGTACCTTTTAGTTTTTTTTTTTCCTTTTTTAAAAGGCAATAAACTACATTTTCTGTGACTATTTTTATGGCATACCTTTTCAATAAAGTTTTTCTTCTCTTCTTTTAACCCTTTTGAATGGATAGCCTGTCACAGCCACAGGCTGTAATCAGTTTTTGCACCAAATCTCCTTCACTTTTAAGTAGTTAGAAGCAAGGAGACACCATTGAAACTGGTTAAAACTCAAGTTTTGATCATATGTTATGAATACAGCCAATGAAAAATTCTGATACATGCAATCTCTCTCTGGCACTCAAAAATATTAGCAAAGCCAAGGCACTCTTGATGTTGCCCAAATATAATTTCTCATGCTCCTGATCTTAGTTCAGATGCACACAATCTACAGTGGCTTTAAACTACTAATAATGCCCTTTTCATTATGTATTTTCACCTGTCTTTTTAGGGCAAGTTCAGGATAAGTACCTCTGGAGTGACTCACTGCTTCAATCAGGGAGAGGTTTCATTTTACAACCTTTCTTTTTTTATCAAGCATCAGCTGTGGTCCACACCCATCCATTCTAACATCATTTATCCCTAAAAATGACCGATGTTGAGTCATTACCTCCTGACAATTTGGAAAGCTCACTTGGAATAATCCTGTCTAACCTCAGTGTGGTGGGTCAACCTTGGCCAGCAGCTAGACATCCACCCAGCTGCTCTCTCACTCCCCTTCCTCGACAGGACAGGGGAAAAAATACAATCAAAAACCTCTTGGGTCGACATAAAGGCAGAGAGATCACTTAATAATTATTGTTATGGGCAAAACAGGCTCAACTTGGGGAAAATTAATTTAATTTATTGCCAATTAAAGTATATTTGGATGGTGAGAAACAAAGACAAAAAGACTGAAAAAGCAGATGCCCCCCATGCGCCATTTTTCCCCAGGCTCCACTCCAATCCTCCACTCCCAAGTCTTCCCCCATCACTCCCACCCCAAGTGGCACAGGGGTATGGAGAATGGAGGCTGTAATACCAGTCCATACAAGCTCCTGTCTGCTGCTCCTTTCCTCACACTTTTCCCCTGCTTCAGCATGGGTCCTCCCATGGGCTGCAGTCCTTCAGGAAATATCTGCTCCTTGTGTGGGCTCTCCATGGCCTGCAGCTTCCTTTAGGGCACATCCACCTGCTCCAGCGTGGAGTCCTCCACAGACTGCAACGTGGGTATCTGCTGCAGCATGGTCTTCTCCAGGGGCTGCAGAGGAATCTCTTCTCCAGCACCTGGAGCACCTCCTCCCCTTCTTCTTCTCTGACCTTGGTCTTTCCCCTGCTGTTTCACACTTTCTTCCTCTCCCTTAATGTAGGGCAGTGCTTTTCCCTTTCTTAAATAGGCTTTCCCCAAGGTGCCACCATCTTGGCTGAGGGGCTCAGCTGTGCCCTGCAGTGGGTCCATTGGAGCTGGTTAGAACTGGCTGTGTCCAGTATGGGGCTGCCCCTGGCCTCTTCTCATGGAGACCGCCCCTGCAGCCCCTTCCCCCCAGCCCCCCAACCTTGCCACCTACACCCAATGCAGTCACTTAGGAAAAGGCATCGGTACCCCGAAAACCTCTCTCCGTTGTTCTTGCTCTGCCTCTCTGGGGAGCACTGACATGGGCAAGGCTAGTGCTTGCCAGTCCCGTATCGACACTGGGAGTACAAGAAATTGCTTTTCCAGTCTTGTCAATGCAGATCTGTCCAGCAGTACCAATATTAGTTTCTTTTTCCTTTAAACTCACTTGAGAGAGAGCTGGGACCAAATAAAATCCCAGAGAACAAAATAAGACTGACGATTTCAGCACTGATACACCTCTCCTCAATAGTTTTATTGCGCTTTCTGTATTTCTACAAATCCTGGGGCAAGGTGCTAAACCAGAAAACTATGCTGCAACACAAACCAAATACCTGGGTTTTTCTCTCCTGAATTATAATAATGCATACAGCTGTCCTGAGATGGTTGTTCACTCAGGTAAAAACTGTTATATTCTGATCTGGCAGATACCCACAGATTGCATGAAACAACAGCAGAGCAAGTTGGTCCTCTAAATTGACACCTCTGCCTTTCCCACATCTAATGATTAGTTCATATGTTCTCTCTTTCGTATGTTTTTCCTCCCTCTCAGTTTCAGTGTTTCTACTGAAGTACAGGCTGTGAAGGATTCCCAATGACATACCTATCTCTGGCTCATACAGAAACTGCAACAACTAACATGGGTACCTCTGTGTTTCCATGGCATCTCAGAATCATCAATGGGTGGTTTGTCTCTGCGCGATACAATTATCATTCAGTGGAAAATCCTCAAGCTGTGTGTCAGTAACAAGAAGGCCACAAAATACAATCCCATTTCTGCTTAGGGTATGTTACAGCTTCACAGCTGGCCAGGGCTTGCAGCCGTCGTTCTGCATCTGGTTTTGAGGATACAAAGCAGACCCTTCACATTAATTATATATTGTTCCCTGGAGCAAAGAAGTCACTTTTCTCTATGCTTTGTCAAGTGCCACATACATTGTTGTCACACAATAAATAATAAAATATTCACATTAAATAATAATAAATTAATAACTGTTCTGTTCCCTAGGCTTAGCTGGATTTAAGAAACTATGTGATACAGCTAGCCCAACAGGGCTGCTTGGGCTGTTGTTTACTTGATGAGTCAGGCAGGTCACGCAGAATTCCATGCTAAAAACCAATTTCACTAAGGACTCCTGCAAAATTAATTTGCGTGTTGCCAGACAAATAATACTCATTGATACTCTTCAGCAACATACTGTTTCCCTATAGTTACAGGACCTTTAACACTTTAGCTAATGCTGATGATTAAAAGTCACATTTAGGCCCATATAGTTTAACAAACAGCACCTGTAAGAAAGGTGTGGGATTAGGTATTGTGACAGACAATCAGGTATTACTATTTAAAGCATTTTTAACTCACTAAAAGAACTTAACAGAAATTAAAGCGTAGCTTCTCTAAAGGAAGCAAACCCTCTTTGACTTCTAGCATTCTGAGGGCAGACGGTGGTGCCAGTTTTGGTTTGCATACAATGCCAAGATAGAGGCACTTTGAATTTCTGCCTTCTAGTTACATCCTTAATTAGCAGCCTGAGCTCCTCCTCATAACCCTGTCTTAGGATTTGTTTGATCTTGGTTCAGATTGCATCATAACTGATCACTTATCTAATCCTCATTATTTCTGAAGTTTTGAAAAACAACAGAACCTGGAAATAAATATAATTAGTTACTGGGATTTACCAACATCTGTGACATGCTTTTTGTTCTTGGCTTCTGAAGAAATATCTGAAAAGACACATGCATACAAAAATTTAATCACAGGATCAACTGGGCTGGCAATTCATTTCACTGTTTTTGAAATGTTTTGCTAAGTACCAAATACATTTGTAAGAAAAAAATCCCTTCTGCTTTTCAGTAGTCTAAAACAAGGCCACTAAGGAATGAGAAGTTAGTAGTTTTACTATTAGTCTGAGAGTCATCACAGACATTAAACCATAAACCTCTCAAAATTCTTAATAACCTTAACTTCAATCTTCAGTCACCGAATATTTCAATAGCATCAAAACTATTTCACCAAAGCATCCATCCTAAAAGACTCCATCCATTATGGCTTAGAAAAACATAAATAAGACATTTTCCATATGCATGCAGTTATTTAATACCTTTACTTTTCTGCCTTGCTGTGAAACCTGATTCAGTTGCAATTCAGGGCTTGCAATCGTTACTGAAGACAACAGATTGCATTTTTCAGTGTTTGCAGTCCTTATCTCAGACTGGACCAACAGTGAATGAAAAGCAGCCTGAGACTGCAAAGTGAAAAGTCTCGTCTTTGACAAAACCTTTCATTTAAACAAATAGGTGAATATTCCAGCTTGCCCTTTGAAAGAGTGATGTTTGTACCTAGGGAATATTTATTAAATACCATTTGGGACCATTAGTATCAAATTACAGAGGAGTTCCCATTATAAGTGGTATTTTGTAATAAGAGGAAATAAAGATGTGTTAAATATAAGCATACCATGGGAATATATAAATGGTTTTCCTAAAAAAAAGGCAAAATGATGAACCTCTTCCCAATATCTTTGCATTATTTGTTGCAAAAACATATGTTACCTGCATAATGGCTATATAAAAAGAACAGGCTGCTCATAAAAAGAAATTCTAGACCAAACAGCATCTGGTGGTTTTATTTAGTGTGGCTTTTAAGTTTCAGGGAAACAGATCAATATAAGTGATCAGGAGTGAATGCTAAAAGAAGTTGACCCCATAAAAGAAATTCTGCATGCTCTTTTTCCCTAAGCATCAGAAGGACACAGAAAGAGGAAAAGGTGAAACTAGATATAGATTAAGAAAACACAAGTTTCAAGTAGCTTAGTTTTTGTTCAAATTTTGCATTAACTTTTTCTGATCTACCTTTTCCCCCAGTTTTAAGAAGTCATGGGTGGGAGGGAGGAAAGGCAGTGGAGGGAAAAAAAAATAAAGAAAAAAGAAGAGTCTTTGCCAGCATTGGTCAAAACCAAAAGTCTCTCTGACCATTTCAGCCTCTTGAGTTTCTGTATCATCAAGCAAGTCAGAGTACTGGTTGCGCTATGTACAATATCTTTAGGGATATGTAAATGAAAGAAACACCTTGTAAGGAACAGCATTGTAATGTAAGACACTAAGCTGGGTAACTCGAGGACGCTAATGAAAAACACTGTGTGCCTAATCTTGATTTACTGTTCTGATTTTCCTTTTTTAAGACTAAGATCTATTCTAAGGATAATAAAACTAAAGAAGCTGCAGTGCAGATGGAGGTTCCCAATTTTTGTAGACAGGTGCACCTTATTCTGATCCACAGATGCTCAGATCATAAAGGAAAATTTAAAAAAAAAAAAAGATGCAAGCAAAACTATTATTACTTGATGTTTCTCACGTTTCTGGTAGACCCCTGATTTCCCTTCTTTCACCTCTCCATTTCAGCTCTCCCTCTTTCATGACTGCATCAATGGGTCTATTACCTCCAGGACATTTCTGCAAGGACTTCACAACAACTGCATTCATAACCTCAGTTCTGCAGCAAATCACTTGGACATTTTGGACTTAGTGGCACAGACTAGAGAAGGTGCAAGGCCGCTTGTACCTTCTAGTTTAAGAAGGAGGAGATGGGCTATATCTACCTACTATGACATGCAGCGGAGCAGCAAACTGAAGGCTTTCTTGTTATTTCCAATTCAAATACAGTAATCTTCTGGTCTGATCTCACCAGAATGAGAAGAGGAAGCAAAAAAATACCAACCTTCAGAAAATTCTTACACTTTTCTCTGGATGTCTTTACTGACCAAAGTCCAGCAACTGTTCAGATAGATGGGTCTTTCCCCTGCCCTTCACTCCTTCCAGCATCATGCAGAAAGTTAACATGGTGCTTAGCAATAACCAGCAGATTTTGGAAATCTCAGCATTTCCTATGGAGATTAAAACCATATGATTTCAGGGATAGGTGGTTTAATCCTCTGTGAAAAAAATAACCTTAGTGTGGGGTGGGGAGAAAGGATATCCTTTAGCGTTTATTATCAAATACAACCCCTGCAAATTGTTAGCAGTTTTAATTCTGTTACACAGTAAAAATAAATAAATAAAAAACCACAGAGTTTGAACTCTGGCTCTGGAAGGACAAAAATATTTCCTTTTTTGCTAATAGACTTAGTTTATTAATACATTTTGATTAGATGTAATATTTCTTTGTGGAAAGCTTTTTGGCAGTGCATAACCAGATACTCAGTAATATCCCTTGGACAAGCTTGACTCCCACATGTGCTTTTCCTCATGCGTTTTTTGCAAGGTGATTACCATCCATTCATCAAATGACTGCCTCATGGAACACCTGAAGCCCCTCCATTCGTTAATTTACATGCCATTTTTCCTCCTCCTGCCCGCCTCCTCATTCCAGTGGATTTTAAAATGGACAGATTTTAGTGATAGAGAGAAGGAGGAGTACATCATCTTCTCCTGGCTCAGCTTCTCATGACCCTTGTCTGAGATGGTCAGACACTTGCCCACACCATGGGTATTTCTAAACCAGAATTTCCACCTTGTTCAGCAAAAAACACAAGCTGAGTGAAGCAGCAGCTGACCAGCATCAGAAAGCCAAGAGCTGCAGCACTACTCACATCTTCCTGTTGTCAGAAGGAACATTCAGGATATGTCAGGATGAGCTTATTCAAAGCAAGAGGTCATGGTGTGCCAGTGGACAAAACTGTACAGGAAGCAGATGGGGAAGTAATGACACCCTAACACATTTCAAAGACCTCGTTTCTGGTTAAGACTATCATTAAAATAAAAAAATAAAAAAATAAAAAATTAATCGTGGCCTAGCCTCAACAAAATACTGAATGATCTTGTAAAACTGACAAACTTTGCCTCCACCATAGTCGATCCCCTCACATGCTTGTGCTGTTGAGCACCAACTGCGCAGCTCGTAACCAAAAAGGTCTCTGCAGTTGCTGATGCAGCACTGCTTTCTTGCAAGAATCCTCCAACAACCAATAGGTCCAAGCACAACTTGGTTTTGTCTAGCACCTTTTCAGGACCATTCTAACTCACGCATCCAGCTCAGTACTAAAATGTCAAGCTTCCATGGACAATGTTCAAAAAGGTCAGTCTCCAGTCTTCTAAACTTTGTTACTCCTGCAGTGTCAGGCAGCTGTCATTTCCCTGCCGGGCAAGTTTTCCTCACTGACTTGAGCATCTCCCTACCCCAGTTCCCTTTTACTGCAGTAAGAACAAGACATTGACCGAACTTGCAAGTGCTTCACTTAACAGATGTTGATGGGGATTATCATTGCTCTGCCAGACTGCTCCAGCTCATGTCCTTAATCTCTATTTTTGCCTGTCCCTTTCCCTGTACTCATCTCACACTTCTTATTTATTTCCTGGTTTTTCCTCTCCAGTTCATGTAGCTAAGTATCAGCATATATCCTGAATTTTCTCTCTTCTTTATTGAATTAATATATGTACCACACCTGTGGTACGTATCTGTAAATCTGTGTGGAGGCGAGTGTATCTTTCTTGTGTTGTCATACTGTCTAGGACTACAGATTTCTTATCCTTGACTGCGATTAATAAACAGAATCACGTGAAGGAGCACATGCAACCAGCTTCCACCTCAGTCAATAAATAATCCTTTACATTTTTCTTAATTATGGCTGGCCAACATGCAAGTGACAACTTTCTGTGCCCTTGCACACCTTTTAGACCACCCTTCCAAGAAGAGATTTGAAAACATCAGTCCCATATCTAAATATAAAGTGAAAGATGTCAGCTCTATAAATTAATTCAGGAAGACAGAATAGAAAGAGGATTTCTATGTAAGGAAGAGAGAAAATCTATGTGCATCAGGCTAAAGACAGACAGATACACAATTGGATATCCGTATGTATCTACAGTGGAAACATCTGCTGGCTCTTATTGCTGCTTCTCTCCTCTTTTCTTCTTCTATTTCCGTTCTTTTGCTTCCCAGCCCTCTTTGTTGAACGTAGATGCTTTTTCCTTATTATTATTTTTCATCTTTGATTACTAGCTTGTAAAATAATAAAAGGAAAGGAAAATGGAAAAATTGTTTCCTCTAACCCCACCAGCTGTAGAATTTCATGGCTAAGGTCCAACTCAATGCTTAACATTTTAAATTGTTATTTTTAATAATAATCATTATATACAGGGGCTTGCTCATTAGACAGGCCTGTATTACTGTAGCTCTATTTATAATCAACAGCTAGCTCCACCTAGTGTCGTCTTAATTCATCAGTAAAACAGAAAGCTAAAACTAAATAGGTAAAACAGAAGCAAACTATAAAATCGCTTGTCAGCTGGATGATGGCCACTGACAGCATGCAGTTACGATTACCGGCATCACAAGGAAAAGACCATTTTAAGTAACTACTGTGTGATGATAGCCAGCCAGCACTCTCGAGACAAGGAGCAACCAGCAGCTTCAGGAGTATAGATATAATACATGCAATATAAAACAGTTTTACTGCTACCCTGAAAAGGTGAATGGCACTTAAGCTGTTTATATGGGTTATTCTCTCTATGGTTTCATCATCATCAACAAGGACAAATTATTGTTAAATTTAATAGAACTTCTCTGAAATAGAATAACATTTTTTTTTGTTGTAATCAAAACTACAGAACTATTTTTGGCTATACAAACCCCACAGTGATCCTCCCCATTAATAAGTACATCTCCCCTCCCAGCAGTTACAAAATAATTTAAAATGCCTCTTGGAGGTGATCAAAGCAGGGAAATGCTCAAACTATCTAACAATATATCAATTTTACTGATCTTTAACTTCAAACTTTCTAAAGGCTGGTTCACTGCTGTGTATCTAGAAACATCTATCTTTCTAAAACTGTTACAGCTTTAGTCAGCAACACTTAGTGTTTAATAGCCTGATCCCCTTTTGACAAGACTACATAGAGTACAGCAGCAAAATAATTTAAAATAAAGTCAAAAAAGTGAATATTCAGTATGACAAGAGATTTCTTGGTCATCACCCTGGAAAAAATGATAGACCTAATGAAGAAGGGAGTTTACATTGAAAGAAAGCATTTTGTAAGGCAAAATAATCCAAATAATTTAACATAATCATATCCTGTGAGCTATGAGGCAGTGTTTGGATGGTTGTTGGACCTCCAAAGGGGAAGGAAAGAGATGTCCTGCCTTACATTTAGGAAACACCACTTTTACTTCTTAGATCGAGGGTGACCCACTCTGATAGAGCTGACGTCTGTTTTAAACCTGTTCAAATCACCTGTTCGGAGCTGCTTAGCATTTTCACCCTAGTGGTGATAAAACAGATTTCAGTATGTCAGTATATACTTAATGCTTAATGACTGCTCACTGTGACGGAAAGAGAGTATATATGTTGGGGGGGGGGTTGCAGGGCAGACAGGAGGAAGAAACATATATTAAGATGATACATACACCAAAGCAAGCACCTTTAAATTTTCTCAAACTTTCTCAAAATAGTCAGTTGAAAGTTACGCTTGTGACTCATCTAAAGTATTCACAGCTAAATTCAATGATTATATGAAAACCTCACTGCGATGCAGAATATGAATTTAATAAAATGCATACAAAAATTGCTCTCTGATGTTTCAAAAATAAGAGAATACTCCAGTTCTCAATAATTTAGCAGTTACTGTCATTTCTCATTAACAGCTTTCAAAATCCTATCTGAAACAAGCTGATACAGAGAAATTAAGAGCAGTAATCAAGCGAGAAATGATAGACCAGCTGGGTAGGCATCAAGTTGGCAAAACGTGAATACAGTTCAATAGCTGAAACAGATGCTGGAGTTTTTGAGAAACCCTGCAGGAGATATTGATGTATTTTCTTTATATAATACCGAACAAATGAATAAATGTCAAGAGCTAAAAAGTGATGGTGACTAAAACCTGTAAGAAAAACTAACTATAAAACAGAGACATGCAATAATATCTTTTCATTATACCAAAACATTCAGTACATGCATCTTCATTTCCTCAGGATTCCTGAATATGCCAATACATCAGTCAGAGCTTGCTAGTGAATCAGAGGGAGCTTTTCCCACTCTTGTTTCAAATTTGTTTGCTTCTATCTACCTGAGGCTTCACAGACTTAGAAAATACTTTATTCTTCAGTCTCATCCTACCACAACACTCTCTTTCAAGCAAGCGATTCCCCAAGCTTGGAGGCGAGCAGGAAAGAAAGGGTAACACAAGCATAAATGAAACTGCAAAATCCATTTTGCACAAGGAATGTTGTTTTCAGAGTTTCAAGACCTCAGCAACAAATCCTCTGCCATCGGCAGCAGCTCGTTCTAGCATATGCTTTGTCATGGTCAGTTTCTAATTACATTCATAATGATGCAATAGCTTTGATAATCCTACCTTCCATGCCAGCTGCTTTTCTTGTCACTCCATCATGCCAATAAGTTGGCTGCCGTAACAAATCAAGATAGTGCAAAACAGCATCTTTCCCCTGCATCTGTCATCTTCCTGAAAGCATTCTATTACTGCCGACTGCTGGGAACCAGAAAGTCTATTTGAATTCCAGCAGCTCCCCTTTTGCATGATTCAAGTTAGGTTAGGTGGGCATGCCTAACATGATTCTCTCCATCATTTATTATGCAGCTGCTACACCGTCGGTGTGGTAACCACTCTGACTTTATCTGATACGTCAGTCTTGCAAGCCTCTACCTCTGTGCAAACACACGAGCCACAGAAGCATCTTGCATTTAATGAGCGTTCTCCCTGCCTAAAGAGAGTGCATCTGCAAATCTGTTTCAAATCCTGCTGCTCACATTGTCCTCTAAGGCTGATGCAAATGTTTGAAGATTTTTTTTTTTTTATTCTTGCATTACGTCTCTTCAGAAAGCACGGTTCTTCATGCACGCTTGAATTATTCACACTTCAGCTAAATGTTTGCTGAATTTGTGTCCAACCAAACAGCACCTTCCCGTTGAAACTCTCTGCTCGAAAGCTACTTCTGAATAACAGTGCTGTGCATTCAGGCTCTCAACTCTGCTTCATTTTAAACATGGCTTTTATAGCTACACCTCAACAAATACATTTAGCTCTTTTCATGCAATGAATGGCTGACTAATAAGAGAACAGTACATTTTTAAGCAATTTATCTAGGTCTACCTGTAGGTGACTTTTGCTTTTTGTGCTTTATACATTTCAGCAGTAACTGGATAGCTCTGTTACAGCATCTTGATAATTCTTAAAGTGGTAAGAACACCACCATAAGCTGTTTTTTGCCAGCCTGGGGAGGACACTCTCAAACAACAGAGTTTGCTTAACTGCTTCTGAGTATTGTGAATTAAAGGGATAGGATTGTTTTGTTGTCTTTCTATTTATATTTTCTGTTGGGGTGAGGAAAAAACCACGCTTGCATCAGTAATTTCAAAAGAATATTAATAGAAATTGACATATACACATCAATCATCCTCCAAGTTAAATTACCTGCGTCTCCTCCCACCACTTCTGCCTGCAGTTCAGAGTCAAGGCATTTCATCTTTAATGCATCTGCTTGCTCATAAGCTGAATAAACATCCCCAACCCCACACTGGAAAGTTTGAATACCGGAGAGAGAAAAAAGGAACAATTTAACACGTACAGCTGCCTGGCTAAAAACTGTTAGTTAAGGGAAATAGTGAGAGAGAGCAAGGACTATCTCTGAAGTAATACCTCCTTCCTAAGCCTTTACACAATGGCAAAGGAGGACTGAGGAAGGGGAAACAGGACAGTCCCCTGGGAAGAGCTTTCCCTTGCAGTGGTGGCCAGCTCAGCATCACTCACCAGTGCACAGGGTTTCACTTAAGCCTCACTTCTTCACTCAGATAAGATGTGTTCAACTTCTCCATGGTTTGCAACCCACCCACACCTCGACAGTCCCTTCCTCTCCCACAATTTCCTAGTCTCATTTAAGTTCCTGAACCTCTTGGCTATGCAAAAGAAGCTTGAAAACATGAGCTTGGGGAGTTCTAAGTCACAGAAAGTGAAGGCGGGGAGGGAAGGAGGAAAAAAAGGTAAGAGAATCTCCTACTTTGAAGAAATTTAAAAAGGTAGAAGAATCTCCTAAATTGAAGAAATTAAAATAAAAAATTGGGACTTCAGATAGCTTCTTCTAGGCCTCCCCACAGGACTGTTATCAACGGGTGTGACTGCAGGGCACGTCCCTCTTCGCCCCATGCAGAGCCCCAGCCCAGGGGCTAGAGGCAGGGCCCCAGGGTCCCCAGACTCTGGGCAGAGGGGCAGGCACAATCCCCTGGCAAAATCCTGCCGATGGGCAGCGGCGGGAGCAGGCTGGCTCTGGGGGTGCCAAGCGTGGGAGAGGTCCCAGCGCTGCTGGGAGGCATCCGACTCCCTGCTCTCGCCCACATCTAAATGGAACAGCTGACACCTGAATGAGCTAACATAGCACGGCGCGGTTTATATTTGATACTGTATTTATTCCTAGCATGCTGCCAGAAAATGCCTTTTTAGAGATTTCATGTAAATAAAGTAGAATTACTACATCTGTTCCTCTGTCTGTAGCAGCACATATCAACAAGCTAATTTTGCATTCAAGGCAACAGAGACAGTCCTATCGTATACTTGCAAAGTGCACAACTATAAAAGCGCCTATCTGAAAATACTGTCAGCTCCTTTTTGTTCACAGTTCAAGTCATTTCTGAAGTGAAACAAACCAGACAATAAATGAGGACTGACTTTGAAGTCCCCATAAATTCAAAGTACATAAAAGGATATCCTTAATATTTCACACTTCTAGCTGCATTACAATTTTTAAACCAGACACAGCAACAAGGAATTTACATGGTATTTCATGAAAGATGAGTTTGAGTTCATAGCTCATATAGCCTGTAGTTGCAGGGAAGACCTAAAGTACCCAAAAACTCACCATAGGCTTGATTTCTAGTTTAGTGAATTTTGAGCTGTGCAAGATTATAGATGGAAATACCCAGAAAAACATTTCATACGTTAATAAGCCAAATAATACTGGTAAGAGAATGAGGACATAAATACATTTTAGCAGAATCCTATCGCACCTGGATAGCTCAGAAGGAAGTACAAAAAGGGGGAAACAGCCAAAAGGGGGGAAAAAGAAAGAGAGAATTATGGAAAATATTTCCAGAGAGATAAGCATGGCATTACGAGGAGGATCCACTGGGGTTTATCATTGAGTATTATCAGATCATAGCTATTGGGAAGTAGTCATTCTTGCCCTGGGCAAATTATTTTTTTTTTTTTTTTTTTGGCGGGGGGGGGAGGCAGAGAAAGGAACTGTAATATACCAGTTTTGTCATCTTCTGTGTACACTAGCTGTACAGAAAAACAGCCCAGAGACAAATGGAGAATCTGGGAGGAGAAACCAGTATCAGTCATTCTGTCCACATATTAATAGGCCAGATTAATAGCTGGCTTTGGTCTCTAGTTTTTCTGCAGAAACAAGAGCAGCCTTGGTTTCTGCTTATTGTAACTCGATTCAGCATCTGCATAGATATAATTATAGTAACCCACCCATATGGAATGAATTGCTTTAGAGAGAAAGCTCCACGGGTAGCACTCCCAGACTCTACAATAACACAAATACATAATTTTTTTGTCTTATATAGAACTGTCCCCAGTCTGGAAAAAGCAGAAATAAGCGACAAGTGGAAAAGCACTCATCAAGTTGTATTCTGCTTTTTACAGTACTGAACTCAGTGGGCAAAGAAACTCCAGTCTATTTGGGTGACAATGGCATGAGAAGGTGTCCTGGTTTCAGCTGAGTTAGAGTTACTTTTCTTCCTAGTAGCTAGCATAGTGCTGTGTTTTGGATTTAGCATGAGAAGAATGCTGATAACACACTGATGTTTTAGTTGTTGCTAAGTAATGCTTAGACTAGTCAAGGACTTTCTTTTTCAGCTTCCCATGCTCTGCCAGGTGCACAAGAAGTTGGGAGGGGGCACAGCCCAAGATAGTTGATCCAAATCGACCAAAGGGCTATTCCATACCATATGACGTCATGCTCAGTATATAAACCGAGGGGAGTTAGCCGGGGGGCAGCGATCGCTGCTCGGGGACTGGCTGGGTGTCGGTCGGCGGGTGGTGAGCGGTTGCATCACTTGTTTTCTTTTCCCTGGGTTTTGTTTGTCTCTCTCGTTCTCCTTTTCATTTCAATTATTATTATTATTATTATCATTATTATTATTACTATTATTATTATTTTATTTCAATTATTAAACTGTTCTTATCTCAACCCGTGGGTTTTCTTACTCTTGCCCTTCCGATTCTCTCCCCCATCCCACCGGGGAGGGGGAGGGTGAGCGAGCGGCTGCGTGGTGCTTAGTTGCCGAGTGGGGCTAAACCACGACAGAAGGGAAGGAAGCCCATCTCTCTTCCTATTCCATCTACAGCTTATGGCAAAGAAATGCCTACTCATTTTAATTGCTTCACTGCTACTAGAGCGACTAATTGGCTTATTCAGTATACTTGAATTTGATTATGGTGGTGTGTGCGCATTACAATGATAACTAAGATACAATGTAGATTCTCTTCTTGCTGCCATTTCTTTTTTCCTTTTTGTTTTCCTCTTTGGAAGTACTAGTGACTCCGACAAAGCAAGAGTAGATAATGGATCACTGAAAAAAAATGAAGCAAGCAGATTGGCCTTGACCTTCAGCCCTACACGACACTCTACATGATACACTCTCTGTGGCATGCAAAAATGAATGCTGATTTTACCTAGCAAAAACTGTTCATTTGTTTTGCTAATATGTCTCCTAAAGAAAGTCAATTTCTCTTCCCTTTTTCTCTGCCTCCCATTATTCTTAGGTACTTCATCCCTCCCCCAGTAAACAACTAATTCAATCAATCAATCATGCAAGAAAATACCTTAATGATATACTGTGCATGTTTAGATTAATAAACATCTCCAATGGGAGCACTGGAAAGTTTGTTTGGACAACACAGACAGGAATTATTAATTATTTCTTACTGTTAATCATTCTATATTAACTACTTCTCAGTTACAGGATTTCTGACGTATGATTATAAAAGCAAGCTGTCCATAAAGTATCACTTTCCCATAGAGTTAGAGCTATCAGTACTTTCATTTTAATGACAATATCTCAACAGTTTAGAGAGGATGACTTTGACAATTATGGCATATGTAGCTTTGACTGCTCAAGATTTTAAAAATTGCTACAGAGGAGCATGTAAACAACTGAAAATGAATGATATATACAAAGTCATGTCTCTAGAAACTAAAAGCCCAGTGCAACCATCAACTCCACGCAGATGCTTACAAGCCCTGGGACTCCAACAGAACAGTTCCAAGGCCCGGTCACCTGGACAGGACAACCCTGTTGCCCAGAAAGGCTTTTCAGATGTGGGTGTCTGAAGTCATCCACCCAGGCACCTGACAGCCATCCAACCCCTGAAACTTTCAGGGGTTTGAAACTTTTCACTCATCTGCACCATAGTTCATCCAAATATTTTTTGTGCAGAAGTCATCTTCATTTTTTTAACTGAATCTCAGGTGCATGAAGTTCACCTAAGTTCAGGCATTTGTCATAAACTGAAAGCTCAGAACATACTTACCTGAGGACGTGTTAGGAGGACTCATGACCAACCTTGCAAAGTGAGATTGATTCCATTTATGGTAAGGAAGTTTTGTGAAGTTTTATTACAGACGTGCTTACAATAACAATAAGCAGAGATGTCCTTAGCAACTCCACAATTTCACATTACAGGACTTGGATAAAAAGTTATTCATAAAAGATGTTACAGAAACAGTTCTCTGAGAGCATCTCTAATGGCAGAGCACAGCACACTAAAGAGTGGATGCTCTACATCAATTTTGAATATTGCTATGTGATAGAATCATCTGAACACTGCTACAAACACGGATAACAGGATCTCTCAAATGCGGCAACTGTTGAGGATTTTTAATGGCAACCTCTGCTTATGTCTACCGATAAGCCAACAGACATTCTACATTTTGTTCTCACATAGCATATGTATTTCAGTGACAGTGAATTTAAAATACTAGGTTCTAGCAAGAAAAAAAATCTAGTTAACTCATTCTCCAAATATTTAACGCACATCAGAAAGCAGAAACATACATAGTTTCACTATTTAACACTCAGAGAATTAGTGACCCTGAACTCTTCAGGAAACGCTGTTAATCTTCCTCCTTAAGCAAGTCTTGTATGCGCTGTTAGCACAAAACCGAACAATGACATAAAGTTTTAAGATGCTAATTATATAAACACGTATTTTGTTCTCTTACAGCTCCTTTTAAATTAGACTGACTTGAGCTACACAGCTTTAACCTTCTTCCATTTGTACCTTTACTTCTTTGGGAAAAGACATTGTTCAGCAATACTAGGCTTGAAATAATTACTGACGTAAGCATCTTAATTTGTTCATTCTTTCTACAGCTGCAGTCCATGTATAAGATGATGCATAACAGATGTACCAGGAAAAAAAAATTAAAAAAAACAACAACCAAAAAACCAGACCTAACACACGTCTCACAGCCTACCTTTCTGTGCAGCCCCTGTGTGCCAGTACTCAGCTTGCTGTGGTTTTGAGCACATGAGCACTCTCACCTGGTATAGCTCTCCAGCAAAGTATTCTATGTTTCCTTCCATTTTCACCAAATGCAGACGATTATCACATAAGATAAATTACGGAACTGGTTAAATGGCAGCTGGTCAATAAATGTTTTGGAGATCACAGATCACATGCTTTCAAATGTTTTCTATCAGTCATTTCTACTGCTACTCCAGTTATATTCTGGTTTAGTGGTACTTCAAATTCATTGCATTGGTTTCCTGATGGATCATTAACCATTTGGTAACATGCATATAACAGCTATATGTTAAAGAACTAATTAAAGCAAATTCTACCACATTCCAAATTCCTGTAATATCTCAATCAAATTTATCTTCTCATTGTTTATTTGCTATATTTTTTTCCTAAATTAATTATCTATGTGGTTTGGGTTGTGGTATGAATATTAAAAACAGACTTCTGATTAAGATTACTGATGAGAGATTGTAACTGCTAACACTAGTCCAAAATCTCTAAAGATGGCAACTGAGAGTCCTTAACTGGCAACACTTTGTAAGGCTTTGTTTTTCAATTGAGTGCTTAAGTTAAAATCCCAGGCAAATTTTTCACACGGGTCCATTAAAAACCAGTAACTGCTTCAGAAAACCCTAGCAAATCCCTTAAAAAACAAACCGAACACCCCCCATAGACAGCACTTACGCGATCCCTTTCAGTACATTAGAAGGTTCCCAAAAACCTAAAAAATACAGGGGGCAGAAAAGAAATTCCTTAATACTCAGTGAAAGAGGCTGGCCATACAGTCTGGGGGTTCCACTCCACCGGTAGGGTTCCCACCGTCTGTGGTCCCTGAGCATATCAGCAGTTCAGAGCACACAGTAATAACATGTGGAAACCATGGTTTTGGAGGTGAACACCTCCTCGTGTTCCTGGGATAAATATAGCAACGAGAATTTCAGAAGTATTAAAACCTCATAAGGTTTTGCATTTACTGTTTCTCTAACAGGAAATAAAACTACACAGCGTCATAAGAAAATGTTTTAATATATATTCTAAATTAAACCAAAATAAAATCCGTGGTAGTTGTGCTTCAAAACAGACTTATTGTCTTAGAAAGGTGAGCTCTCTCTGCAGTATCTAGGGCTCTTGCCACAATGCAAGTCAACAGTGGGGGTCACAAAGGAAAGAATATTCCACCCCTTCTGTCTCTCCTTTGCCAGCAGAAAGAATATACTCCACATTTTGTATCCCTGCCATTGAATAATCTGCTTTAACATTGGAGATTTAAGAGTGGATGTCTACTGTTTTATTCCAGTATATGAATCAAGGAGAAGGACAAACAGACAAAACAAACTTCGTTTCCTGGAAATTAATACACTTTAAAAAAAAAAGTTTTTTTATTTGGGGGGCTGGTTTGTGTTTGTTCATTTTTAATATGGGATTTGAGATAAAAATCTAAATCTGAAACAAAAGCTGAGTTCACCGATCCACAACTGTTGATGCTCTATAACCTTCTCAATTTCAGCATAAAGAGAGCTTGAATGACCCTTTTTCATATGAAACGTCTGAAGAAGAATCCACACCTCCAAGTCATTTAAAAAAAAATGTTTTGGAGATTTGCCCCACATTTTTGCCTTGCCTCTTCTAATTAGGGAATGCAGCCTCACACCTACATGTTGGTTCTGCCCCAGCATCCTTAAAAGCTGGTTGAGGTCAGCTCCTCTCCCGGACATCCAGGAGGGGCACCTCTCTCAGCATCTGTAGAAGTACACTGGGCTTCTACCAAAGAGCTGGACAGTTAAGTTCTGTTCACATTAAGGTTATAAAATCTTTTCTAAATCCATCCAAAATCTACGAGGTAGATAAGAACAATCCTCTAACAACAGCACAAGACTTCATTAGCCTAACATCCTTCCACTGCAGGAAGTTCTGATGAGAAACAAGTTAGATGGCCTCATTTTCTATCTCAAGGAGAATTATCATCCCCTCAGTTAACAGACTAAAACAAATTTGACCATACCTTTGCTTCAGTACTGCTTCACAGGTCCTGTAGAACAGCTCTCCTATGTGCTGCGGACCAGGACAACCTATTTGATATGTATTATCTCCTTTAAATAGTCATGGTGGCGATAAACGTAATGTTAACTACAATTTTCCAGCTGATTTCTCATATGCCTGAAGATGTCATAGAATCATAGAATTGTTTTGGTTGGAAAAGACCTTTAAGATCATCAAGTCCAACCATTAACCTAACACTGTGTATTGGGTTTGCGTGGCAAGGGTTTGGTAGTGGGGGGGCTACAGGGGTGGCTTCTGTGAGAAGCTGCTAGAAGCTTCCCCTATGTCTGATAGAGCCAGTGCCAGCCAGCTCCAAGAAGGACCCACCGCCAGCCAAGGCCAAGCCCATCAGCGNGGTAGCGCCTCTGTGATAACATATTTAAGAAGGAGAAAAAAAAAAAACACCCACCACAACACAAACTGCAGCTGGAGTGACAATATGTGAGAGGAACGACTCTGCAAGACAACAAGGTCAGAGAAGAAGGAGGGGGAGGAGGTGCTCCAGG
>VYZW01002784.1:50724-62154 GCA_013401315.1 Balaeniceps rex | reverse complement strand
CAGCATTAGTGCTATAACAGGACTGAATTTGGGATCAGCATGCTGCCATGCCAAACACATAATGTCATACAACATTATGTCTTCATAAGATGAACTATAGAGCGACAACCATAATGAAGCTTTGGACTCCATCCTTAATAGTAACACTCTGGCTCTGACAAGGAAATTAGATGTCAGGGGTTGTTTTCAAGGAGCCTTATAAGGAGTGGCAAGCAGGGTACAAGGAGATTTTGTTTCTCTATTAGATTATACAGATCTGCTGAAGCTCTAGCGCTTACTGCAGCAAAGCCAACAGAGGCTTATCACGTGTGTCAAGCCCAAGGGAAGAGTCCTCTTTTGGTTTAGTAAGACAGTGTTTTGTATGATGACCTCAAAAATCATCATCACAGGAGGCATCTCAGCAGGACAGGGAACACAAGCGCTCTGTAAAAGCAAAGCCCTTGATGGCTGCCAGTAGCAAGGAACAGCTTCACCAATTGCCTTCATTAATCCATGCTATTGGCATGAATTTGCAAGTGTTTAAGCAGAAGAAAGACAATAAAAAGGTCAAATGGTATAACACCTCTGTCCAAAACCCCTGAAGGACACGGTCTCATGACCATACTGTTTCAGCTCTTTGAATTCGTGTTCATACAGAATCTTTTACTGATGTTTTCCTGATGCCAGTAGTTAAAGCCCTTTGTAAGTTGGCCTGTGGTTTGTTTAGTTTATTGGCTTTTCTTCTGAAGAAAGGGCAATAGATAAGGCAGAATGAAGGGCATCAGCTTTCTTTTGCTTTTGCATGCTTGAACTGTGATACCACAGGAGCCTTCCAAGGCAGACTTCTCATACAGTCACATATCAATGCTTCCTGCACATAGCATTTTCAAAACTAGGTTACTAGCTCTGCACTTAAAAAAAAGTTCAAAGTTGTAGATATCTGCACTTTTAATTTAATTTTAGCATTGACATCCAAAACCAGAACATTTTGCGGATTAAACCCCCTTAATACTAATAGCTGATGCTGTTATAATTTCAAATACAGATTTAAAATTAGAACCCTTCTTTGCACTAGGAAGAAGGAAAGTTGGCAGTGACGTTTATGCCTTATTTCTTTAAAATTAGTCATAGACTCTTAACTCCAGCTGGACTGAAAGTCTTTGAAGAATGGATATATCTCAAATTAACATCTAGTTAGAGAGCCAGAGCCATTACAAAGTATCACTGCCAATAACACCTCACAGAATGTGTCCACATTAGAAAGTTGCTAGCACAAGTTATCTCAGAAATTAACTTTGCAAGAAGCATAATATTCTTGACATTTTATCCCAGTGTTTCCTGCTCACAGTATAGAAAAGTGCACATTTGTGCACGGGAGTCGTAACAGTAGCACAAATCAATGCACTGCACAACATACGGGTCATTTGGTGGCAGGAACAAGAATTCAATATTAGCGGAACAAACCCGGTCACAAGCTTTCCACCCAAAGGGGAGTTATCGATTCCTCCAGTACTATTTTTGAATCATCAAATGGTTCCAAGATTAGGGGCTTCAGATTGCTTCAGGATGAAATTTCACCGTGCTGTCACACTGGAGGATGCTGCTCATATATCCATTTCCTCTGCTGCTCCACAAATTCAATAGGAGCAACACGTTACCCTACTTGTGTCACTGAGTTAGCAATAACCTACTGCGTCCTTTTGTGTCTGTCAACACCTAATTAAAGCCGCTCTGACAGAGAAATTTTAGATAAATTTTGCCTGCTTTCCTCATCCTTTCAGTACCTAGCACTCTCCATGGCACCTGCTGCAAACAACTGTGGTGTGATCAACCCAGAAGGAAATCTTAGCTCCAAACAGGTCACTAGGATTTCATGCTAAATCTCTTCCTGGTCAATCCACTTCCACCTCTAGTTAAACTATAATGCTCCTTACAGTAGAAGGAAAACCACAGAAAAGGTCCGACTGATGGTTCTAACATGGATGTGAACAGCATGCGGTGTGAAAATAGCCAATTTTGATACAATTTTGTTTCTTGTCCACTTTGTGGGATTTGTTTTACAAATACTATCTATTTCTTTCCTAGCCCAGAAGGGTATATGGGACATTTTAAGTGAACTAGGAAACTGACACAAATAAAACTGCTCATATTAATAAAAAAGATTCTATTAGCTGGAAGTGCTAAAAACAAAACCAGAATCCCCTGAACTTCTAAGCCACATATTTCACGTAATATTACTCATCAGGCTTTCAAGTGCTATAATCGCATCACTGTATTTTTCCCCGACAGCCTGTTTTTTTATCCCAAGCTTATGTTCAACAGATGTTGTCCCTGATCCTGCAAAAAACTTCCTGAGCAGACTCTTTACTCTTGGAAGTCCCTCCCAGCTGTGAATAAGGTTATTCAGAGTAAAACACATTACTCCACTGGCATTTGCTTGTTTAGTAAATAAGCAGATTTACATAAACTCCAGATTATTTTAAAGCCAACCAGAAAGTCACCCTAAAATTAACACTTTGCTGTATCACTGATACCTACAGCTGAGAGCTTAACAGGAACAAGTAAAACCAGTGACAAGAAGCCTCCTCCTGCTGAAGCCGATGAAGAAATTCTCACCAACTTCTCCTGCTGCAAACTCGAAGCATCTACAGCATTTGTTGCTGCTTTGAATTGACATATCAAAGTTACATGAATTTGCTGGGACACTTCTTCTCAAGTGAAGCTTGAGAAAAAGGATTATTATTTTTTCCAACCTTATTAAGCTCTGCTTCTCCACACAGCTGCAGTAAACTTTGGTTGTGTTGCTTCTTACCCGTCTCACAGTAGGGATCGCCGTCTTCTAAGTGGAAGACATTATTGCGGATGGGGTTATGACAGGCCACACACACAAAACAGGAAACATGCCAGGTTTGTTTCAAAGCATTTATCACTTCCTGTGGGGATTAGGAAAAGTGTTATTAACACATTATTTTGATGTGATGACTAGATTGTGGTGACCGTGCCTCCACACTTGACTCGTTTCAAGAATATTTTGTTTCCTAATGCTGCTTTGAAAATGGGTTATGCACGCAATTTCTGCTGATGTTAAACTTAATGAGGTGCTTCATTTATGGTACATTTCCTTATTTGTCATAAGCAGCCTTTCATTTTTTTGGAAGGTTCAATGTAGCGTTGGACAGATTTAGCAACTCATTTGTTCACCTTTTCCATTTTAATTAGGATCTCACCCACAACAGTCCCCTGAAATAAGAAAAACAGCACCTCCGATGTCTCCTCCAGTCTGTGAATAGTTAATCAGAAGACATCACATAGAAAATTATGACTGCTCTGTGTTGTTTTGGAAGACGCTATAGTGCCAAATACGACTTGAGAATTGCGCTGCCAAAGCCCTGCATGACCCCAGTTACACAAGAGTCCAGACACATTGCTGTCTGCAGTAAAGCGGCGGATGATCAGCTGGCGGGCTCAAATTAGCAATATTAGCGCAGAGTAGGATAATGTGTCTTTCTAGCTACGTTACCATTGGGAATATTTCAGTACTTCACTTCTAGCCAACCAGTGTGTTCCCCAGTGCTCAGCTTAGTTAAGGAGGATTATTTATTTTTCTCCCCCCACCCTCCAATTTTGTAAAAAGCTGCCAATTAAAAGCATTTTGCTCAAGAAAATTTAGTAATCACAACAGCTACAGAACAGCTTCATGAAAACAGGAGCTGAACTTGGAAGAGCCAAGGAGACTACAGCACCTTTTCTGAGTCTGAAAAGGCTCAACATTAGAAGAGCCAAAACCATATTCTGTATGTGATGGGAGCTGAAAAGGTATGTCAGAGTATGTTTGGAGGAATGCAGGCTGGGCCAGATAAAAGGGAGTTTCTTACAGAGAAGCACTGAACACTGTGGTGGTTGTTCCCACTGAAAAACAGGCCACTTGCCAGTCACTTACTCCAAGGATCTTCCTTTGGCACTTTGAACACTCAGGGGCGAAGAATTTCTCATAGCAGACCTCACAATACAGCGCCCCCTTCTCTTCGACAAATCCAATGTAAGCCATGGAGGTTTTGCAATGAGCACAATTAAATTCCTCTGGATGCCATGACTTCCCCAAAGCCACCAAGAAGGGTCCCCTGGTTAGAAAGAAGAGATTTTGTCAGCAAATGCCCTTGGGTTGGCTCTTGCAAAAGCTGTTAATAGGCTTAACCTGCGATACCTCTGTGCCATTATTACACTGTTCACAAACTTACACTGCTCCATCCCTCTTTCCTCCTACAGGCTCTAAGAAAGTGTCAAGTGTTGACTAGATCTATTCCCATCTAGAATGGGAATTCTGATCTCAATAAATACTAATTCTCTTCACTTCACTGCATTTCAGAAATCTTATTTTAGACCTACATTAAATACAGTGCTGACGTGGCTGCTAGGGAAAAGGAGAAGAAGGATGTTCCCCATGTTCCCAACTATTTCCATCTATTGCAAAGAGATACTTGACTCAGTGGTACAATCAGCTCCCTTTCAGCATGCATTTGTATCAAGGCCGCAAGTGTTCAAGTAGACTTGACTCCATTAAGAGCCAATAACACCAGTGTCTTGTGAGACAAAAATTCAATCACTGTCCTTATCCAACAAGTTTGTTACAGGTAACTCATCCCAGTTGTGTGGTGTTTTTTTTTTTTGTTGTTGGTTGGTTCGGTTGGTTTTTTCTCCCCTACAGAAATTAGTTAAAATATAATTTTCTCCAAATACAGAGCCTCCTCTACTATTTGAAAACACAAAATAATGATGCTTTTATAGCATTTGTCTGGCTAATGCAACAAGGTTAATAGACAAGATGAAACTGTCCATTTTTAAGTCAACAAAAACTTCTCAGTTTGTAACTCATAAATCCCAGGTATATGCCATTGTATCTGTATTCATTTGAAAACATATTCAGCGTGCTAATTTCTTTAATGAACTTATTTACTTCAATGAGGTGCATCCCAGGTCCCACCAACACTCAACTTTCCAGAATTTAGGTTTCAGGCGAACTTTGTGGTTCAAGTTCATCTCCCTCACCAGACTGCCTGTTTCGCAATACCGATGGAGATACCATTCTTTCAGTAATGCATCACTTTTTTCTGATCTAATACTTCACAGCAAAAAAAGTATAAGGTACTAATATCACCACCCTGTTGCTAAACATTTTTTTTTTTAAATCAAGTAAGTTACATCTCATATGAACAAAACAACAGCAACAGAGAAGGAAAAAACCTTAAAATTTGTTTCCAGGGTTAGACTGACTGTAAGATGGGAATATAAACAGGCAGAGGACAGAGGGCAACTTCACTGAGAGCAGAGGGTAATTATTTTCATTTCTCTTGTACATTTTCTCTGTAGATGCTATGTATTTTCAACAGGATGAGCAGTCAAAAATAAGGGACTCAAACAGATTTAGGACAACTCACACGCCTTCTGAGATGATTAATATATTTAATCTGCAACAGTTTCTTCTATATACCTCTGATTATTAGAAAGAAAGCAGTGAAAAAGGGCTCCTGCAGAGCAGCTCATAGCCCTTTAAGGAGGGAGCTGGGGTCGAGCGCAGCTCTCTGGCCCCCTGCTCCCAGCGGATGCCTGAGCAGTGCAAACACTGACCTAACCCGATACCCTCCCGTCACCCTACAAGCACCTTTTTACATCAATGCCCTTTCAGTTATGTACTGATCAAACAATACAAGCCCTTATGTACAACAAAGTGCTCTCAGTGCACCATGTCAGCACAGGCTAATTTAACAGATTCATTAACATGGGGCTGACACTGAAGAGACACTCCCAGCTCCAGGTAGGATTGAGTTTGTGGCCATCTGCACCAAAACGATAGGCTCGGTTAGCTCTGCAATGGAAAGAACGTATGCTAGTGACGGGAGGGGAAGGAATTTTTACAACATCTGCTGCATTTAGCTCTCCAGAGTTTACAGCTCTGACATGTTGAGGTTAGCCATTCAGGACAGCGTGCAGGAACCCAGACGGATGGGGAACAGCCTGAGAGTGCATCTACAGAGTTTCTTTCCCAAAGTCCCCAGACAGCTGTGGCCGTGCCCTGCACAATGTCTCTGAGGTGTTCCATTAGCAGGCTGGCTCCCTGCGCACGTGTGTCCAGAAGAACACTTTCTAAATACAATTTTACTTTTAATCAGGCCATAGTTTAAACATGTCAAGCTGATGCTGCAGCTTAATGATACCAGTGACTTAAAAGCTGCCCCAAAGCACGTGGAATAAAAAAAAAAAAAAATAAACACCTGCCACGTAAAATACACTAAAACATGATATTCAGAACATGGAGGTGTTCCTGGTCTCTGCATATCTTTGAGATCGAAACGATAGCTTCCAGTAATGAAAGGTATTTATTTGATGTATTCATCTGAAAAGGAATTTAAAGCCTCCATTTGAGTAAGGGGGCCGCATGCCCACACTCATGCAACCTGATAGGAAGTAGCTAGGACATGAAATGCTAGGAAGATGGCTGCAGATGGCTTCCATCCTTCCTTCCCCATTTAAAACCAAAAAACAATAAAAAAAATCCCACATGCCTCTGTCAACTAGAACATATTTTTAAAGGAGGTGCTAAAAAACCATGTTCCTTCCATCCAAAGATATGGGATGATCCAACTCACAACAGTTGGCTGTGAATGTGCCTCTATCCCAGGCTACTTTGACATGCTAAGCATTTCTGAACAAATTTCTGGCATCACCATCTAGACCACGTGAACCAAACTCACAGATGGAGACAAATAGTTGCAATTATTTTTTAAATTTTTTAAAAAAGAGATTCTGATGTATTTACAACAGTATTTACAGAATCTTATGCCCCAAAGGATCACCAGGTAAATAAATTTGGTAGCCACCTAAAACATCTGGGTCCTGCATGTAGCAATGATATAGGAGCAAATTGGAAGGAGAAGTAAATGACACAGAGGGCATATAAGCGTAATTTCACTATCTTTACACTTGTAACTAAATATAACTTCATCAGTATGGTCATGATGTATTAGTGTGCCGACAATCTAGCTTCTCATGTGGCTTTTGTTATGATAGCAAGCTAGAACTGAAATTTGGTGGTAGAGAGATCAAAAGGACTTCCATCCACATCTGCTAATTAGGCTAATCACTTTACAGTTAACCATACAGCAGTCTACACTCTGGGAAGTTTCTTTTTCTCCTCACTTGAAAATGCCACGATATATGATTTCAGTACAGGAGATGCTGAAGGGAAGCACTGTTTGTACTTTCTCCCTTGTGCCTTTAAAATAATTAAGCTGTATGAAAAGGTGACAAAACCAAATCATCCCTGACAAGCGGACACACCAAAGAGTACGTTCTGAATGGGGATCCAGGGAAAACACGTGTGGACTTCAGAGGGAGAGCCAACTCTGCACTGCAGCACCCAGTGAGACTGCCCAGGAACCAGAAGTCTTCATCAGAAAATGTCAGAAGTTTGTCAGACCGTCACAGCAACTAGATCATGGGAAATTTAATTTGCCTCCAACTTTGATTCTTTCAGACATGGAAAGAAAAGCTTACCTAATGAAGCCTTGGAAAAAAAAATGGAATCTTCAGACAACCATGGTATGAATAATTAAAGCTATATTAAAAAGTTATAAGATGTCTCTAAGAAATGCTTTTGGCTCAACCAGCCATGGTTATTCTATGCCTGACTGTAAAGTAACCAACTCCACAACACATTTTGGCTTCAAAACAGATGTACAATGGAATGTCACTTGATCCTCCTCCTACCTTTTCATAGGTAATGCTACCACTAAGGGCATGAACTGTAATTATGCTAAAACTTGAATTCAAAATGACACTGCAATCTTTCAAATCCACTGTATGCCGTGAACATGAGGCATATTTGGCATTGATTAACGCACATCAACTCATCCTCAAATGAAACAATGCTTCCTTTTAATAATTGAGGTGGCATATAACATATAAAGAACTATAAGGATTTAAATACCACAGGCAAATTACAAAGAAATTAGAGGTTGGTATCAGTTACTATTCATGAAGAGGTGTCACTTACAATAGGTGATAATGGCCTAAGTACTGTCAAGTAGGGCTCCAACTTCTCCTCATGCTTCTCCTCATGCTTCTCCTCATGCAGCCACTAAGGAGCAAATGGACCAATACACTCTCCTACTTACAGGGCAGCAGCTCATCTCCTTTTTAATGGTGATCAAAGCAGGGAGAAGCAGCAAGTGATTTAAGGGCCGAGAGGAGAGGTGGGCTGCTCAGGAGTGATCTACAGACTGTGCTGTGAGACCCCACGGCACAGAGCATCAGTGAACCCTGCTAAACCACAGGTGCCTTAAAAGGCGCTGAAGTTTCTTTCATGAAAGGTGCAGCATATAGTGGATTTGCCATGTTCGTATTCAGTTTTAAACTGAAACGACGTTAACAAAAAGGAGGATGCATGGTTGCTTGTCTGTTGTTTACTAGACACAAATCCAAAGCTCAGGGAACAAAAAAGTGAGATTATATGGGCCAAACTGTTCAACGAATCAGATTAATCTCATCCAAAAAGTGTATAGACCTTTTTGATATTAATCATCCATTTTGCTGTGAAGCAAAAAATCTGGATTAGAAAAGATGTACACCTATATTGGGAATTTGTATAAGTTTTTTCTATTGCTTCAAAGGGATTCAGACCATATATTTTTATTACCTTGACATATACAACGGAAGTAGGAAAAAATTCTCCAAAACATCACAGATCAATTAGCAAAAAGTCCTCTAAAATTAACCTGATGTTAACTGAACTGGTAGTGAATATCAGAATGGAAATCTAATGGAAGTAAGGAAGCTGGACTCAATTCATCCCTAGAGATCAAATGACTTGAGTTAGCTGCACCTTCTGATGCACAATCCAAGCCAGGGCTCAAGAAGCTGTAAAATGCCAAAATAGAAAGGCTGATTTGCTATTATTCTGCATTAAACTTATACAGCTCATAGAGCTCCTCATTTTTCAGAACTCAGTTTTCCAATCAAACAAGTCGCTCTCTTTAACCATGGTGAAACATAGTGCATGCTCTCCTATTTTGTTCACTGAAAACATGGGACATAGATGAATAAAAAAGAAATATTACAATGCATTACTTTCCCCTTGTAGTTCAACAATGCAGATAACTGAACAAGCAAGAAAATATTTTAAAAGAATACATTTCTTCCAATAATCCCAGGAAATCTCTATTTTAGGGAAGAAATAAAACGCAAGGTAGATGAAAATCAGGATGATTTGCACGTTGACACAAAAAGAGATTACAGTCCCCTGGATGAGACAGTCATGACTAATTGTCAGAAACCACTGACTGAACAATGCAACCCAGATTCAATTCTTCCTCCACATGAAATTCTGGCTAATGATAGGATATCTTAGGGGCTCAGCAGAATTTATTTTACTTAATCTCATTTGGCAAACTTGTTTTTGTGTTGCTTAATCTTTTATACTCATGTCATACAAGTCAAGTACACTAGCTACCATAATACCCAAAGGCCAGCAAGCCCAAAGAGCTTGAAATCTAACATTGCAGGAAGTCACATACAAGGCTGTGACTGTTAGCAGTTCACAATGTTTTCCTCCGTCATTACTCTCATTCTCAGTTTTGTTAGATAAACCATGCATGAAAACAGTGTTCTGCATTATTGAAACGGACCCTTAAACCACTTGTGACTAAGGAATCAAAAACCACGAAAGCAAAACAAAGCCCTGCTGTCAGAGAGCCCACAGGATGAATAGATACAAACCTAATGACTTGATTACAGTGTGCACACATGGGAGTACGCTTTCCCGCAGGAATATGCTCTGCTCTCTGAACCAATGTGTCTTGCTCATTTAGCTGAGGCGCTGTTGCAAATTTTTCACTCGGGTTAGTTGTTCCAGGTGGTTTAATACTGTTTGATGTCCATCCACTGGCAGGAGCTGGAGAAAGAGTGCCAAAAGCATTAAGAAGACCATCCTTTCAGTACCAAGTTAATTATTTTGAAATACAAGCAATGAGCAACAGTTGCCTAACGTCTTTGTCCAGTGTATACTTGCCTACTTAAAAGGAACAAATTAAAAAGCACTTATTTTCCCCTCCTCCCCCACCAAGTACATCCTACCTACTTTATGAAATGTCTGTGAAATAACACAGAACCGTTTTGGCTAACTTGTAGAAGTAGTGGACAAATTTCAACATACTAAAGAAGTTAGGCAAAAGAATATACAGCCTGTGAAGGCATTATTTTGCTTTAGATACAAAAGCTGAAGCCAAGAATATCAGTGTATGAACACAGACAGGAGAATATGACATACCTCCTCAAAACATTTTACAGTGAGTGCAATAGATCATACATCATTACTAACAGATTAAACAAGAGTACCCATTCAATACAACACATACAAGAACTTAAAATACAGTACTGTATAAGGAAAACATATTTCTAAATAAAATTTAAACACTAGTCTAGATCACTAGATACTGCCAATCTGAAGCACTCCAAAGGCCATGTTCACATCATCTTTATAAAAGTTATGACGCTGAAATAAAAACCTGACGCTTTCAGAAATGTATACATCTACACACTCCCATTTGTGCTCAGTCTTTAGAGTCATAGAACAGACATAAGCTTTTATGGAGTACGAAAAATGCATTTACAAAAATGAAAAGCACAGATGATACTGTTGCCAAGGGTAATGAAGAAACAAACAGTCCTCTGCTTTTCTTTCTCCTCTATTGATATATGTACCTTGGTAACGTACAAGCTACAGCAACACAAGTTTATGGGAGCAGTTATTCCTGTCAAGTGGAGAATTTTTCTTTTTCAAGTATGCTAAAACCCCCCACATTTCCATAGCCTTTTGTTTGTAACCACAGGCAAGAGAAACCATGAGTGTTTACTCGGTGTCCTGGCTTTAGTGCAGCCGTACTAAACCTTGTAAATCAAAAAGTGAAATTAAGATCTGAGTGGAAGCTCAGAGAGGAAAAACCAAGCAATGACAGAGACGTCGGACAGCACAGGATGATGCTTCTGTTGCAGTGATGCAGCTCTCCAACACAAGGTCAGGGCATTGGTATGTAGCTTTGCAAAAAACTAGTTTGTGGAGCTGTTAATCTTTGTGCTAGTCTTCCTTTCCCATCTTTCATATCACCTTCCAGGGAAAAGATGAAAAATTGTTCATCATCACCTCCCTTAACGTAATGCTGATCAGCCTCTGCCCTACAGAAAAGTTGCAAATACCTTTCAGGTAAAACATTGCACTCCCTGCTCAAATAGAAGTGGCACACTAATTGACAGGGAAGATAAATTTAAGCGACAGTGAATACACAGAAAATTCAACAGAAATGCCAGTCCCTTACTGTTTACAGAAGTAAGATAGCCACACACTGCACAATTTAATCAAAACAATACAGTGAACTCTCTAGTTAACAACCCCCCCCCCAC
>VYZW01002784.1:21236-49160 GCA_013401315.1 Balaeniceps rex | reverse complement strand
CTTAAAGGGGAAAAAAAAAAAAAGTACAGCCACCACAATTATTCCCTTTTCTTTGGTCTCATTACAGCTTTCATTAATGCTGTTTTTATGAATGATGCTTTTCTGAACACTACCCAACTTTAAAGTTACTACCGGCCAGGAGCAGGATTTGTCTACATAAACTTTCTCTCAGAGTTGTTAGACAAACCAGTCATTTCTGAGTTATTCAAAGCACTAAAAAAGGAGAGGAGGAGATAGTCCATCAGTCTGGGAAATAACTTTGGTCTATTAATGACCCTATGTGAAAACAAAAATTCTCTTTTAAGCAAACCATACTATAAGCCACACAAATTAGTACTGTGTTAAGCAAGAGGTGTGGTCTAAGCAAAAACAAGCTGGGTATTTAGTATTGAGGACTAGCGAAGGCAAATGGACCCACTCCACTTCCACCGAAATCAGTGAACTCAAGTTCAACGCCCAGACCTCCAGCAGATGCAGGACTCCCACGGGATCACAGCCACAATGCAAATAGAATAAGGGGAATTACAAATAAGCCCTAAAGCCTTCAGATACTTCTGTATTTGCCAGAATATTTTTGAATACTGGACAAAAAATATGTTCTAAAGGCTTTTCACCTGTCATTTGTAAATTTACGTCACTATTTGGTCTACTACAATGGGAACAATATCTAATTGATGACCGCAGATACCATCAGCAGCTGAGAACTAAGACAGAAAAGGTTGCCTTCTGCTCAAAAATCCTTGAAAAGCAAGACCTTAAAGCATTTTATTAAATGCTCTCTTCTTCCACCTCTCGAGGCCAGTGTAAAGCCAGGAAGCTCCCTACCCATGCTCACAATTTGTTGCCACAGCATTCTCTCAAGGGGCATTTTTCTCTTTGCTGGTATTCACATTAAGACCTCGTCGGTCTTGCACATTATTCCCCTCTATTCCTGTTCTGCAGTGGACTCAAGTTTCTTTGAATTCAGATTTTTCATCCTAAAGAAGAGGAGTCAGTCTGCTTCCATTACCTTTAGATCCACGCTCTTATTAAAGAAAACATACTGGTAAAGTACAGTAATAGCTATTTCACCACATTATTATACTAGTTTCTTTGTAAACCTTCTACAGTTGTTCTGCTAGATTTTTTCACCATAGATCATTCTCCCTTTCTCACCACTTGATTTGCCTCAGTCTTTTATCTTCCTCATTCCCATCTGAACACCACCCTGAGGACAGCTTTTATTGTCCACTTGTGTCTTTCCATTGGCCAGAAACATACCTTTAACACTCCAGTAATTTTAGCAAAGGTTCATTACTTCTATTGCAACCCACAGAGCATTTTTTTGTTGTTGTTGTATTTGTGTTTTTGTTTGTTTGTTTTGTGGGGTTTTTTTTAAACACTGTTAGTTCCCTACTTAAAACCTATATGAATTCTCAGTATTTTTTTCCAACAATATTCCACCTCTTGTAGCTACAGAATTTCAAATATTAGGTCTGTTTTCTTGTTTAGAATGAACACTGATGTTTCTTAACCATCCCTTCTACTTAAACAGCAAGTTAACTCTTGTGCTTGACAAGATGTTTTTTCTGCAAGCAGAGAGGAGGGGGACACTCTCAGAGTTCCTGCATTCTCCTCCTCTCCTTTCTCTTCCCTATTCCCTTGGAATTTCAGTTTTCAGACTGAAACACAACCACATGATTTAAAGAAAAACATCAGGCCCTGAAAACTTATGCAGGTGTTTTTCCTTGCAATGAGAAGCTTTTACCAGGGCACACCAGTAATAACAAGGTAGGTACAAATTATTACACTCAATCTAAGCAAAGACCTCTCGACTCTTGGCAATCAGTTTGAGCCCCCCTGGGGTTTGTGCTTTATACTTTGCTTTTTACATTTTACATACATGATTTTGGATCCCATCAGCAGCTCTGTTCTCAAAGAGNAACTCTTGTGCTTGACAAGATGTTTTTTCTGCAAGCAGAGAGGAGGGGGACACTCTCAGAGTTCCTGCATTCTCCTCCTCTCCTTTCTCTTCCCTATTCCCTTGGAATTTCAGTTTTCAGACTGAAACACAACCACATGATTTAAAGAAAAACATCAGGCCCTGAAAACTTATGCAGGTGTTTTTCCTTGCAATGAGAAGCTTTTACCAGGGCACACCAGTAATAACAAGGTAGGTACAAATTATTACACTCAATCTAAGCAAAGACCTCTCGACTCTTGGCAATCAGTTTGAGCCCCCCTGGGGTTTGTGCTTTATACTTTGCTTTTTACATTTTACATACATGATTTTGGATCCCATCAGCAGCTCTGTTCTCAAAGAGTGCTGGGGACGTGCCCTGGTACCCAAGGTCTGGCAAGGTGCACGCACATTTTTAATTGCGCATGATGGCTGAGTGGGGAGGGAAAAAGAAACAACTCCAGCTGCCTCGCAACACCATCTCACCACATATTTTCTGGGTGCCACCTTTGTTGCATGAAGTGGGACAGGGTGCAGCAACTTTCATGGGTGCTCTGAAGAATTATAAATTATAATAAGTAAATACAATAAACAAAAGAAATTCTAATTTATAAGAATTATATACCTCATCAGGAGCTGTTCTACCCTAAGTGCCGGAGATGTTCAGATTCTCCACAGGTCATGAAAAGATCTCTGTGGCCAAATTTTGGAGTTTTGCAGGCTTCACTTCACCTTCACTCTCTTTAATTAAACCTTCTAATGCACCATTGATTTGCACTTGTGTATTGTCATAGCTGGCTTTTCTAAAACAGAAAAGACTCTGTACCCAACTATTAACTTTCTACTTTATTAGGTTTAAGTTTAGCAAACCCTCAGTGTTTGCTTTCACTAAACTCCTTGTTATGGCTAGCTTAATATTTAACAAAGTTTTAGGCAAGGTAAAGAACTGTTTTTTTTTCTTTTTCAAAAATCCCAGTGTGACTTTGCCCTCGTTAGACTAACAATAGGCTGTTCCATCGCTGAGCACATGGATAACTGCAAACACTGGCGAAAGGTTTGGAAGACAAAGGGAGAAAGGCGGATATGTGGCGGTGCCAAAGTCACTTTGACAGAGGTTCTCTCGTATGTAGCAACAATACAACAGCCTGAACTGTTTAACGCTCACTTAAACATAACATCAGACTTCATGTAATATCTATAAATAACAATGCTACTTTAAGTGGTGGGAGTGCCAGAACTTCGTTTTAAAGTGTTCTAACTCAGTGATTTATATGCTGCTATCAAACTACTGTATTATAAATGGAAAATATAAAGCTTCATACATCCAAGTTTATGACTTTTCTTAATATATCTGTACAGTAAGAAATCTTCCTGTTCCTTCCCTCCAAACCAAACAGATGGCCGGATGAAGCAACGTGTCTGAAAAGCTCGGCTGTCAGCTCGTTACATTAGCCGTATATAACCCCCCATCCACTCCCAGGTCCGCGTGAAATCGCGCAAGTTCAATGGAGGAAGCTACAGGACAAGCAAGAGGGCAGAGAAAAAAAAACACAAAACAAAACAAAACAAGAAAAAACCCCCACCAAACCCCTGTGTTCAGCAGTTCTCCTTTTGTTTCCTAAGGAGCCTTGGAAGCGCAGTCAGAGCTAAACCCCCGCCGCTGATTAAAGGCAGAACAGGAAGGATTAAACCATTATCATGTCTTTAAATGCCAGCGAAGGCTGGTATGCACCCTGTGGAAAATCACAACAGGTGCCACCCCGGCCCAATTTCAACAACCCCTGCAACTCGAGGGGCTAGTTCCTGTGCTAGCAGCCAGCCTTTCAACTGGAAAGGCTCCGGCTAAATTAGCTGTAAAGCATCTTAATTAAAATGAGTATGGTGGTTTTGGCTTGCTCAGCCTGTCTCCTTGTGATTTGTTACATCACATACCATCACAAATTTGGCACAACTGGCATCGCTTTTACCGAAAATGTGCCTCAAGGAGAAAGAGAAAACGAAGACCTGTACAATAGTGTTTCATTTCTCTGGAGTGAGAGTTTAGAAATCCATTTGGTAGCTTTCTGTCAAAAACATTTTGCCTCCTGTTTTGACTTCAACAGCTTGACTATGCCTGCAGAGAGCATGACTGTCCAGTCTCGCTCATGCACAGATTATCCACCAGTTTCATGGAGCTGATGTTTAACGTTGAATAGTGATAAGAATGCATTTACCAGAGGAATATTGACTTTTCATTTGTTGAACAAATATTAGGCATAATTTTTGGATGTCCTACACCTGTACATGTGAACAGGATATATGACTGCTCTGAGCTGGCCCTAGCAAATGAAGGGGAACTGATCTGGTGAGCCAGTCCATGACAACAGGCTAGTTGCTTTTTAAGAAATCAAAGATGATGAGCATCTAATTTTGCAAGTCGGTGAATATTCCCACTTAATGGGTGTGAGATAACCAGAGACAAATAATCTCTTCACCTCCATTTAAATGACAAAAGACAGGAATATGCATCTATCTGATTTACGTATGCAATTAATTTAAGTGCACAGCTTGGTGCAACAGCACATGAATTTAGCAACATCAAATCACAGGAAAATTGTCAAAGGTCATATTTGTAACAGAAAGCTGAGTTTCTGTTCAGCAGATCCTGTAATGAGGTACACCAGGTCATTTTGCCTCCGACAAGTAGGTGGTACATTTCTGCATCATTACTATGATCTGCCTCTTTTTAAATATAAACGTTCAAGTTTTAGGAACACATTCATTTTTTCACCATGTCTGCAGGAGTTACAATTTCATACTACCATCAAATTAAGGTTGACATTTATAAATTACTCTGGTTTCACAATGGGTTTTGCTTGGCTAAGTGACTTCACATTACTTAACTTGTAAGAATAAATTCTTGTGGTTTGCTGTCACATGACGATATAATCATTTAGATTAGATGAAAAATTAATAAGAATAACAGTCCATACACCAGGATCAGGAAGCTTTTGTGTTTTGACCTGTCAATCATACCACTTTTATGAACAAGACTTTGTGGTTTTAAGAATGGTCACTGCATCATGGAGGAGCAATCTTTAACAATCTTCTTCAGTGAAAAATACTGGAACTGTTAATATTTTGGGACTGTTTCTAGCAGAGGCCTTACCAACAATATAAGGATTCACCTTAACAACTTGTAGTGTTACTTCAGTTTCTTCCCCAAGTTCAGACCATGGTCCTCAATGGGCACCTAGCCCCTTGAACCCCTGCCTTTAATTTCCTGTTCTACAAAGGAAACAAATTAGGATGAGATGGCCCTAAAAACAAAATTGCAGAAGTTTAGGAACAAGGTGATGCTGACACAATAGTTTGATTGCCTTTTCCATGCAAAAGTATTCCCAAAGCCAATGGGCCATCAACTTAACTTACCCAGTAAGTGTGGCCTGTAAGGTCAACAGAACTGAGATAGGGGCTGCGGTAATTACAAATGAAACACAGAAAACCAAAGGTGACAACGACAGAAAGTGCCGCAGTCCATCCCTTTATGGATCTTAAGCCAGGCCTTACTGGCAGGACAAGCATTTTGCGATATCACAATAAATCGCGGTGCCTCCCTCCTTCCCTCTCCCCAGTCTAATATGGTCTGGATATTTACCCTATTTTCCTTAGTAAACCTCTACAGAATAAGTTGCAAGGAAGGAGACAAAGACCCAAACTGTCAGTATATGCAGGACAGGATGTCAAATCACACCTAGGAGCAGGCTTGTATTTTCTTCTGCTTTTGAAGTAATTGAGGCAATGGGAAATAGAAAAAAAAAATGCAGCAAGACAGCACACTAAGGATAACTCCAGAGATGGTAAATGCAAGTCTACCAAACACACGGAAACAACTGCAAGGAAATAGCAGAATTTTTCAAACAAAGTTGCCTGGGGAGCAATTTTTCTATGCTTACAGTTAGCTTCCAAGTGTGTTCCCTCTGCTAAAGGGAGCATGTGCTTAACACATGTGCTGGCTCGGGATTAGGCAACTGACAGTTGTGGGTATTGCAGAATATGCTGACATTCCCAAGCAGCTCTACTGGAAGGGGATTATATATCCCAGTGGTATCAGGCTGAGAGAGACCCTGGGAATAAGGAAATTGGCACACGTGTGTAACTGGTCACTTAAAACTGCAAGCTTTGGACACTTCTATCGCAAACCCTCCCCATCCCATCCTCGTACTCAGCTGCCAAGGCCAGGAGGAATGAAGGTCATAGATTGCAATGAAAGCCTCCTCTCCAAGCAGCAAACCAGCTTTTCTGGCCACCAGCTGTACCAGCTCACCACGGGACCCCCACAGTCCCGCTGGACCCCTGCAATTGAAGCAGCATGCTGCCTGTCCAGCTCCTGCATGAGAAGGCAGGACGCAGTGCTGGCAGTGCTGTGCCTGGTGCCCAGCCTCTCTGGTCCCCACTATGCCAGCAGCTCGCCCTCCGACAACAGTGTTTTGAAGATGCCAGGAAAGAGGATGCGATTTCGCATGAGAAGTGTAACGTTGGAAGTCCTGACCACTTCTGACCATCGCAGATCCTGCTGTGCTTTCCACAAGAACAGTTCGTCTCCTGGCCAAACTCCAGTTTGTGTAACTGCATTTATCAGGGAATTATACTTTCTTAAATTGTCCCAGCAGTTTCAATTTGCCACAGTGCTATTCGCTTCCTTTCAAGATGCCGTGGAGTGTTACAGCGTGCTGACAAGCAGCTGTTATGTTTCACCCAAGAAGTGATTGCACGGCAGTGGCAGGTGAAAGCCATTCCTGTGCGTGCATCGTGTGCTTGCACGTGGTACCAGGACTGTAAAACGCCTTGGGGTTCCTTGGGGGTGAGCAATGCTACATGAGTGTAGGGTAATAGTTAGCTATCAAATAGTAACGTAACTCACTGCAATGTAGCTAGGATGGCGTGGGCAATTTCTTTTGAAATGGAATATAATCTTGTAAAAAGCGTCTCCCTCTGGTGGGTGAGCAAAACATCATAGCTCAACAAAAATGAAGTGAGAACCATTATAAATTCTAGATTGTACACTGAACACACAGTAACAGCCACAATTTGACTTATTTCAACAATTGAAAAAATCAACAATACAGACAAGAGAGGCTGATAGCACATGTGTTATTTGGAAACCTCTGTCCAGGCAGATGCCACTACTGTACTGTGAGCACACCCCACCTGCCCCGCATCTTCAATTCCTTGTGCCCCCAATGCACCAAAGGTCAGACTTTTTTCATTCATTTGTTTGACAAGACAGGCTTTTATCCTGCTTATCCAGCTTCTTACCTGTGCCTTAAAAGTAAGCGTGAGGTAACCATCCCTCACTTCCTCTATGAAACCACTGAGGAATCCTGTAATATCAGGATTTTATTCCAGAGAAGCATAAAACCTCTGTTACCTTCAAAGTGGGTGCCTAGCGTAGCAGCATTCGAGGGTACCCCATGAGTGCCCTCCAACAGCAGATAAGGATAGTTCAGCTCCAAGGGTGCTATCACTGCGAGACCACTTGGATCACAACTGACTTCTGTACAGAGAAACCCAGTGCCTCAAGCATCTCCAGGTTTGCTATCTCAGCCACTCATTTTAGATCATCTTTTTCCTGCATACCTTTTTCTTGCCAGGTTGTGAAATAAAGATCAAAGGGGATCATATCTCAGTTCCAGCAAAAACCCTCTGACACCTTTAGGCATCTCTGCACAATCCCAAAAGAAAAAAAAAAAAAAACAAACAAACAACCAAAAAAATCCAAAATCCTAAACCAAAACCCAAAAAAGAAACTATGCTACTTTTAATAAAAAAACCATAAGGGTATTCTCTGGTGGTCTATCCAAGAAAGGGAGATTCCAGCTAATAAGCTAAAAGATGCTGTCTGACCAAATGATTTATCTGTGTAGTCAGACATCTTAATAAATAAAATCACTGGTAATATTCATGCCACAGCATCAAACAGCAGATTACAGCTTCCCCAGACACAAACAATATCCTGCAACATATCTGCTTTGCTATGGAAACAACTTGGTGTTATATACAGTATTCATTAGAAGGGTAAGTGCTATTAGAGCTACACAACTGTACTCCAAATAAGTTTCTGCTATTAATAGCATACTGATATACACATTTACATAAGATTATGTCTTCCTTCTAATTATTTCTTAAGCTAGACTTCAACTACAAAATCAATCACGCTCAAAGGGAGGGTTGGTTTTTTTTTTTTTTGGTTTAAAATTTTGTCAGGCCTAAGATCTATGAAGCCAAATTCTGATTGGCCTGTGAAGCGCTAGCAATTTTACTTTAAAGAACACTTTATGCTCACAGACTGCAAACAAACAGCAGAATTAATGACTGAAGTCCAAACATGCCCTGAAACAGTTATAGTTTTTTTCTTCAACATCTGACTAATTTTATCAAAACACTCAACTATTGAAACAGTTTTACCTGTCAGACTGCTGGTGTCAGCCTTATTGAGTAAGCTCAGGTACAGCAAAACTTTGGATATTTTTATTTTTGTGCTTTCCCATTTTAGGCAACTTTGAGTTTTCAATGCCTCTTTCTCCTACAGTTTTTATTTCTGGGGGAGGTGATGACTTTGCTTGTGTGGAAGTTAAATGCTACATCCCAGGCCACTACAGCAAGGCAGCACAGAGCTGACATCCTCATGACCATTGCCCTCCACCAGCTTCTCTATCAGTATGAATTTCATCATTTTTTTGTAAGCTATTCTGGAACATAACAACCAAAAATTCTCTGGCTGGTTTTACCCCTCACCTACCTATTTGGTATTTCTAATGTGAAAAAAGAGAATTTCATATTATCCAGAGCATGGGCACAGATTTTCAGAGAAGTATGTAATCAAGTGTAATTTAATTCATCCTTATAAATCTTTCTCCTTCATGGGTCAATCATATTAAAAAAAAAAAAAAAAAAAAAAAAATCTATTTCAGACATTAGACTTCTATTAATACTAAATCATGCTAGTAGGATTTAGCAATGAAACACCTACCAACATACTGAAAATGGGTGTGGTATTACTGAACCCCCAAGTTGACAGGTGGTTTCTGTGCAAGTGAAATTAATTTATCACTTGGTGAGACAGAAGAAGAGTTACACTAAACACACACTGTAGCACAGTCACTTATAAAAATGCAGGATTATCATGTTCCCACAAATGCTTGCCTTAAGTACACATGCTACCAAAAATGTAACTTTAAAAAAAGTTGTTTTTTTTTTTTCTTCTAATGATAGTTAACTCAAAGAAGTAAAACAATGCTAGAATTAAACTGATCTAAATTTAAATAAGTCTTTACCTGGTCCTTAAGAATATACTCAATATTTGACTGGCATAGAAATGACAGTGTATTGCCATCTTGAGGCTTGCTAGCAGAACTGCATGTCCAAAACAAAATACATACATTTGTTACCAGGCACAACAGTAATTTAGCCAGATGTGCCAAAGCCATTATAAAACGTATAGCATTAACACCATATGTTTTATTTTCATTTTTATGCCAGGGCCTCTGTAGTTCCTTTTCTGGACTAGACATACTTTTAAAGAGGGAAAACACTTTACAGTAGAACTAAAAAAAAAAAAAAGTATTTAGCACCTTAGATCCTGTCAGAAGGATAATCAAGAATATTCACCTCATTCTTACAAGAAAAATCTGCAGTTAAAGCTTAACTAGTAATACAGATTTCCCAGATCCTTGAAAATTACTACTCAAGTTTAGTTCAGCACCAAAGACTGATTCATTTTAAGAACGAAGTTACATTAAAAGATTACCCCAAATTACTGCATGTAATATTACAAAAATATAGGCACACAATTACACATATGGCATATCTTAATACAGATATGGTTATAACATAGGAGCATCCATAAAGAAAATGGCATGCTTTCCAGACATAAGACATTTCGGTGCTTGTTTCAAGGTGTAAGAATCATCAAACTACATTCAAAGCTAATAGCTACTTAAATTGTCCTTGCAAGAACCCACCTTTAAACAAATCTCCATATCACAAACCTATGCAATACTTTGGCACCCTGCTCAAATAAAACCTACAAATGCCAAATACATAGCCACTCTAATGTTTTCGTCTTTTTTTTTTTTTAAATTAACGTCTACTTCAGAAAAGATCACTTGGAAAACACACATCCATTGATATTCCCACCCCTGAAATGGCTTGGAATATGCTCTGTTGAATTTACAGTCACATGGGACATGCCAAGTTGAAACTGTGAGGTGTGTATATATATTCGATCAGTATATATGCTTTTAATAGAGGTCAGAGACATCTGATTTTGCTTGTTTGTGAAACCGATCACATCTGTGAGGCTACTTACAAAGGGCTACTGGTTTACTAAAACTGCTAAAGCTGTTTTTATTCTCCTCTTTTCTAAACAAACTGCACTCAAAACATACAAATAGCCATTTGAAGGCTGTTGTTTTTACACCCACAGTGAAGTATATTTTCCTGAGCTATCCAAAGGTCTTTAAGCGAACAAGGAAAAGCCTCACTGAAAGTTACCTGCTTGGTTTGCAGGCTGCCAGCCCGAGTACTTGGCAGCACCCGGGGGTCCCGTTGGCTTGAGGGCTGCAGCAGATGTGGTGCTGGCAGGAGCAGGTCTCACGTCGGCGTTTTCTTGGCGGGCGGGCATGTTCCTCGCTGAGGCGGCCATAAAAGCAGTGGGCTGGGTAGCCTCCAGGGAATCGCTGTTCAGAAATGAGGGAGGAAAAATAAAATGCGTTTCTTGCTAGAACAAGAGCCTTTGTGAAACGGAGATGTGGAGCGACATCCCTGCACCCCGGTGCAACAGAGCAGCACCCGCTACTCTGTCATCACTGATGCTGGGGCGATCACCCCAGGACAATCCTGCAGGAGTTATACTTTCAAGCTGGTTTTTAAAAACTGGACACTTGAGTAATTTCTGCCAAAAGTCAATACAGACAACTAAATCCCTTCACAATTTCCATTTAAAATAATTAAGTGCTGGCGTGATACAGGTTAAAGCAGAACCCTGACTGTAAATTTGGTATGCTCCCAGACTTTTTCAATACTTTTTTTTCTTGGAGAGTAGGCAAATAGTCATATAGTCAGATTATACTTGTAGATCTTAATAAAAACCATCAATCTAAAAGTGACTTAATTATATGCAATTTTCTGCTATGGGCCACTGCTCCCCCAAACGATTAAGTATTTTAAAAGAGCTATAAGTTTCTTTATTTATTAAACAACATACACAATATTTTATATTGCCTCTTTAGAGCAGTTTACAGCTGCTTTTATATTTTAAGGGTTAGCAGAACACTTTTAGCTATTTAAAAACACGCATGATGAAAACTGCATTTAATCACAATTCACGTAGAATGTAAGTAGCCACTAATTACATTGCCAGCAAGAAAATTTTTCACTTCTCATTTCCAGAGGCTGTTCAAGAATGAGAAAGTTGTCATAACAAAATTTTTATGCAGTGTAACAGTATTTGTATAATGGATATTTGCCTTCAGGAAGCTGAAAACAAATATTTTCATTAAAAATCTTTGAAGTAGAGGAGTAATTGTGAAGGTTATTTGCAAACTAAGAGAATCACAAAACCAGGAAATTAACTCAACAACATTGCAAAATACAGCCCAAACAATTCCAAATACATATTTTGTGCAATCTGGAAACCCATCAGTTAACACATTAGAAGCCTTGTGTTCTTTCCTCCATTGAATAACAAATTTACAGCACACATGCATCGTGCATATTTCACCGGGGTCATTCACAGAATTATAGATCATCCCAAGTTCGTAAAGTAAAAATCCTTGAGCTATTTTTACTTTACAAGTATTGCACACACACAATATTGCCTTGGCCATACAACATGAGAGAACTTGAACACACCATGAGGCCAAAACGCAAGTTCACAACCTTGATTTTTTTGTCTCTAGATTTACAGGGTTAATAACTGATGTATTTAGAATCTTTTCCGGGTAAGGGATAAAAAAAGATTCACCATTTAGAGAATATATCTGAATGCTCAGTTTAATGAGTAACAGCTATTGCATTTGTAGGCTTTTGATAACAGCGGTAGCTGTGCCGAGCTGACACTCTGATGGATTTGCTATACGCAGCGTGCACAAGCCCAGTGAAGCACAAAGTGAGACCTTGCATTCTGTTACATTCAAATGTTGAAAGATATTTAAAGGCATTTGTATAGCACAAATGGAGGCATTTAAGGTACACGTTAGACTCCTTAAAGGCTTAGGATACAAGTCTTTTTAACAACAGATTTTGAGGCAGCAGAGATATACTGCACAAAAGCGCTGTTGCAGACCGAAAGAAAAAGGATAGGAAGGCATCCTCTGACGTTAAGCAGCAGGCTCAGTAGTTGAAGACAAGGTAGTTTAGGACTGGCTTCCACTATGAAAAAAGTGTGTGCCTGCAACTGCAGTGTCACAGAAATCTCCTTCTGTACCGTTGAGTACGTTTGACAGGTAACCCATCAAACCCACTCCAGGCCAGAGCCCCATTAAAACTTTAAGAATTCCTCAAAACACTGTTGGTCCTATAAAAAGAAAGTTTCCTCCTTCTCCATCCAAAAGACTCATCACCACTTGTCAAATCACTTTTCAAGTCTAGCACCTCTTTACTGCCTTTGTCTGGAACATATAAATCATAAATCATACAAATCATCTGTCATAAAGAAGAAAATCCTGCTGAGCCAGCAGCTGTCTTCACACAGAAGAGGCTACCTAACAAGCAAAAATGGATGCAAAACAAGCAAAAAAGGTATCGTTCAGGCAGAAGGAGGATAGACAAATGTAGAAATGGCTGAGGTGTGCTGCTGGCAAACTGCAGCCTTATAGTAGGCATAGGTGAGGAAGTACACTGACACTAGCCACAAGGCTAGTTGTAACGCCAATTTGTACCTCCGCCTCTGCAATTTTTGTGGTTTAGTGCTGAGGCTTGTGCATGACATGGCATGCTACTTCCTGACGCAACAGATTATTGGAGACACTTAGGCTTTCATTTAGAAAACGAAAAGAATGGAAAGGTGAATCCTAATGACCCCAAACTAAAAGACAATGATAAACCCAGCTATAAAACCACCTGTGGTTTTTGACCACCTCTGGCAGTTTATGTGCCAGCAGCCTATCCTAGAGAGAAGCTTCCCAAGGGAAAAGCTTGAAGCCATCACTCTGACAGAGGGGATTGTGTTGGCCTCCAGTCAAAACTTCTGACAGGTCTTGGGACACCCTTTGTACTTTGCACCTGGTTCTTTCAAGCGAGTTGAACAAACTCAAGCCGGCACTACAGCCTGTTAATTTAACAGGTGGGCTGCTGCTGCAGCTTGGCAAGTCTCTCCAGTGTGACATTGCCCACCTACGGTGGGCTGCAGGAAATAGTGCACGCGCCGGTTTTCCTGAATTACAGCCTCTAATCACAGTTGCCTGGGAGCATGCAGCGTTCTCCATAGAGAGAAAGATAGATCCATCTTTGACTCACTTTCAAAGTGCTATACCCTGGAGATGTTCAACCTTTTAAGTGCTAAACTTCTTCAAATTCATGCTCCAAAATTATTTCCTCAGCATTTTACTTTATATTCTTCTACACTGAGAAACACTCAAACTCCAATTATTTTTATCCAATATAGCTATGTATTTCTTCAGAACTGCACTTACATTCCACAAGGTGGCTGTACAATACCTACAATTAGCCCTACTAGTATTTTGTAACTCACTAGAATATTGTACAATGACACCCAAGATTCATCACCTAGAAAATACATGGTTTGAAGAGACAAAAATACATATAGAAATTCAAGAAAATGAATAGGTTATGGAAGAGAGCTCCCATCTGCTTTTTAGCGTAGTCACTAGAAAACTGAAGAAGGAATGATAAACCTTATGTATTTACCAAGTTCCGCATGAGTAGCTTTCTCAGACTTCCCAGATGACACTCACAGGTCAGGTTCAGGTCAAGCACATTTTGATGTCAAAACACTTGTACTGTTATTAATCACAAGCCTACCTTCTAACTCTAGCTTTAACCTTTTAGCTCTGTTTCATATCTCTTAAATGATTCCTCCTCCACCTGATGAATACTTACACCAAAATGAAAGTTTTCCATGACGAAAACTAATGCAACCAAGAGTCACATCCATTTTAAGAAAGACAATGTTGCTTGCAAGACGTGAATGCTCTCCTGTCAAGCTTTGGGCAAGGGGTTTCGACACTGCAAGAATGAAGGAACGGTGGAATGTGAGCCTGACTGATTCAGAGTCTCATGTCCTGAAAACCCACGATGTGTGTAATTTATAAGTTATGGGAAGATTAATCAAAATAATCCTGGAAGTGGGTTGCAAGGGAAACAGATTGCAAAAACAGCCCAAGAAAAAAGTCCAGCAAAGCAGCAAGCTGAAGACACCTCTCTCTCTTTGACGTATGCTAGCTTGTACATGACACACTCTCCTGAATTTCCATGGAGTACAACAACTACCGCACAGTGCAGCCCTTTCTATCAGAGTAAGGACACGTATGGAAAAGAAAGAACTTTCTGGGGGGCGAGCCTGAGACCTGGGGCGACACCCAGGGCTCCAGTGCCAGTGTAAATTTTATCCAGAGCTCACAACAGGCTCCTCGGACTTACCCCCTCCTAATCAACAAAAGCACTGTGGAAACAGGCAAAATAGATGAAAAAGCAAGTAATAATTCCTCTGCTATTCCACCTCATCTTCCTCCCCCAAATACCAAACACTGTATTACACCCTGGTTTTTGGTGGGAGGGCAGGGAAAAAAAGACATTTGCCAGATGACTGCCCCATCACTAAATGTGGTACTGAGAGCTTCTTGGATGCTACAGAGGGGTGATAGGCAAGGAACCTTCGGGGAGGAAGCGGGTCCAGGACACACGTGAAGTGAGCACCAGTTTTTCAGAGACCACTCTGGGATATTCGCATCCATACCACACCCCCTTCCTTCCCAAAAAATCAGGTGCATCAAGACAAGACTGAACAGATTTCAGAGGCATTTTAAGAAATTTGCACTGGAAAATCCTTCTGAATGTATTTAGAGATTTTGATGCCCCCCTCCCCCCAAAATCCAAGAGAAGAAAAACACATGGTCTGGGGCTATAGATGCCTAAACCTCCCTCCATCCTTCCACAGAAACTGCTATATAATGCTGCCTAGAATTTCTTCACACACACTTTAGAGAAGATAACTATGTGTCATGTTGTTATTAGCCAAAGGAGAAGCTATGGTCCTAGCTGAAAATGAAATACAGCTTGTCATCGTGTAACTTCTAACAGCACTAAAATGGTAACAAGGGCCAAGTCTCTCAGACTTTCCCAAGCAGGTTCAAGAGGTCTGGGTGGACTTTTTCCTCACGCACGCCGAAAATACCAGGTTATCCATCTGTAGTCTGGTATATCAGTATTTTTCTAATGGCTCCCTGGATTATAAATGATATTTTAACTCCCACTCATTGTCCAGAATGACTGCGTGAGTCAGGAACAAGTCCCCTGTGGTCTGAGGAAGCTTGCTGACAGGAGAGGTCATGTAGTATCTAAGAGACAGTCTGTAAATGCTTTCTTCAGATGGCCAGGAATTCTGTGAGGTTATTTTCCCTTAAGAACAGTAAATCTTTAAAGACAAAAACAAGACAAAGAAAAAGAAAATATGTGAGCAAATCACTCTTCTTGGTTTCTGGCACAACCAAGTGGAATATGATAGCCTTGATTCTGCTTTATGGCTTCTAAAACCAAAATAGTTTAATAAAAAAGTAAGACTTCCTTTGCATTACACATTGCTGCCTGTTGGTTGCCTGTTAACCCCAAGACAACAACGAGCACACTGCAGAAACCTGAATAAATGGCTTCTAAAATATACACACAGTGCTTGATATAGCATTGAAGGGGAAAAAAAAAGAAATTTTTAATACAAATTTTTTGAAACATTTATATTCAAGAAACTTTGCAACTTCAAAGTAAGGAAAGAATGATTTGTCTGCCCTAAGACCAAGTAAACTGTTACACAGATGCTTCTCCAAAGCTTTACAGCAAGGTATTAGCACAGCTGAGATAAAAGTTGAATCTCAGATCTCAATTTCTTGGTTTAAGCTATGTTGTTTAAGTCATATACATCACATGTTGTATTTTGTCCAGTATCAAAATACACGTTAGCTGAAGACATACATAAGAATGATGATGAAACCCCATGAATGGGGGGGAATACATATGCCTTTTTGCAAGGGCTTTCTGGTGTAACAATAGAGAAACAGAAGACAAGAAATACCAAGTGCTGACCTTGTTCCCACCCCTACTGCAAACCCACTGTCTCAGCTGGCTTTTTAAAACCGTGTTTACGTTTCATGTTAACCTAGCAGCGTTCCAATAACTTGCAAGAAGAAAATGCAAAATAAAATAATAAAAAGAAAGAGCAGAGAAAGTTGTGTGGGTGGAGGTATTTCCATATCAAGTTACAGCGAGGGTGTATGTAACCCTTCCATAAGCAGTGGTCCACACTGAAACGATTCAAAGCATCTTTCAGAATAAGTATTCTCTCAGAGTCAACCAGTGATTATCTCACACGGCCTGACTCTTTTCAAGTAGTTGTACGTGGCATAGTGTCAGGTAGATAAAACAAAAGCCATGTCAACACCCATTCTTGCTAGTGTCACCCAAAATTTCACAGCATTTTTGCCATGTGATTTAATTTTAGGGCAGAGCTCCAATTCTTGGAAATGCAAGATATTAAATACATCTTTTCCTTTGCTGCACATATGTAGTTTGTTGAAAAAACACAAACCCCCATAAACTTAAGGCTATCTCCGTTGCCATCAGGATGAACACTTAACTTAGTGAAAGATTGGATGGCTGTTATACAAAAAAAAAGAGTCCATTTCTGAGGAGTGTGGATGTTCAACACCACTTCAGGCCAGTTAATAACAGATATTAAGTCAGAAAAAGGTCAAGTTCTCTGGCAGCTACCCAGTACAGAGCAGTTTAAGACAGCCAGTTTTTTGGAACAGAGACGGTGAAGTGAGAGGGGATAAAAGAGAAATATTTCTGGAGCAACCCTAGTGCAGAACAAAATCAAAACCCTGCTTTTGTAATAGCTGCAACCTTCTTGAGTTTTTCCCCAGAGATAACGCAAACAAGCCTAGGCTACCTCGGTAAAATAGATTCATTACCTTTTCATGAAAGTTATACAAGATAGAGCTGGAAAACACAACCCCCAAAGCTTTTTAAGCTTATTTACTTGGCTTTCTTGGTTGAGCCAGTTGTTTTTTGAACAAGTTATTCTACTATACAATGTCGTATACTCATCTCTTTAGTTACGGGACATAAGATTTCAGCTCTCCTTCCTTACCGACTACTGTGCTGTGGGACGAAGTGAACTGCCACTTAAAGTAATTTTTCAGCCTTACATTTGTGCACATATTACAATATGTCTTTACATTACTGTCCATCTAATAACATTTTAATACCTAGTTTCTCACACTCATTGGGTACATTTTTCCCAAATCTATTACATTTTTCTTTTTTTTCTGACATAATTGATCTTTGTTGAACTTAATTTACTGTCAGTAAGTACATATCCTCATTTGTCATCTTCTCTCTCTTTTTCCTACATGTTTCTCAATCCATACAATAGGGCTGTGCTCCTTTTTTCACTGGGCAGGACAAAGCTTCATTTCTACGGCTCCATCTACTGGCAACCCCTTCCTCATTACCGGTGCTGGCAGCTCAGGATGATAATAAGGAAAACAGAAAGCATTACCCTGGTGTGTTGTATGATAACTTCAGATCAATGTCAGTTATTTTGGGAAAAATCCTTCAAAAACGCAATTTATGCATAACGTTCTCAGACTAACGGTACTGCTACATCACATTTCCCAAAATTGAGGTCATATCCTATTTGGGATGTCCTAACAGCCTGTTTCCTGTATGGCCTTATGCCACCACCTGTATGCAGCAACCTGAACCAGGATAACCTGGCTATTGCAATGGTTTAAGAGAAAAATTGGTTTTCACAAGTTTAGAAATAACATTTTAAAAGCCCTAATAATCTGTGGATGTTTATTTCAAGCTGTTCAACCTGGATATTGATATATCTAATACTGATAAGGTCTTTTGGGCAGGCTTATATGGTCTCTATACTTCCAGTGTACCTCCTGGCTCCTCAGCACATCTCTTTCCAGCTCTGCCAGCTGGAAGAGCAAAACAGAGAAAAACCTCCAAAACTGCACTTCAACTATGGTGGGATGAAAGAAGTTCTCCATTGCTCGCTGCCTTTCCCGACGGGCAGTCCCATGTACTTGTAACAGACAGCAACTGGACAGAGCCAGTTTGGGAATTGCAACTTTCTATCAGAAATAAGTGTTCGCATCTCCAAAAATAAGCCTTCAAAACGAGGAGAGTTTCTCGCCATATGGTGAGCAAATGATGGGTGAACATAGAGCCAGTTTCAGAGTCAGGAAGGGGATTGTTTCCATTCTTGTACCAATCTACCTTCATTTGCAGCTTATGCCATAAGCAATGCACATTAGTGAGTGAAGGAAAAAAGAACAGGGAAGTCAGGGAATTCATTTTCACTGCCATTATTGGCTCTAATAAAGTATCAGCAAACAAAAAACACAGCTAAAGAATAAAGTCTTGCTGGCAGCACGTCCTGGACTTCACCTGTGGTGCACAGGTATCAGAACTCCTGCAGAGGTTTCCCCTTTGGATGTGCACATAAAAAGATTTCCTAATAAATGTCATTCAGTGGCAAAAAGAAAATTAGTATTTATGGTTGTGTTATATCACTATAATTCTGTTAATATTATTTTTTCCTTTTTAAAGTGGATATGCCACAATGTCAGAAAATTTGATACAATTTAAGATTGTCGGTTGGTCTCTAATAACTACCATTTCCCTTCCCCAAAGTTAGGGCTACTTTAGCCTTTTCTAGTGACTGAGGTCACCTTGAAAGCCATGAAACAGGAGCGAAAGATCTAATACTTCTTACTCAACAGAAATTTCTTACATCAAGTGGATCTCAGCTCTACTTATAATTGGGCCTTATCTCTAGAAGGGTTTTACTCTTGTGAAAATGCAAATAAGTACACAAAACCCCACAAGTTATTTCTGCCTTAGCACAACTTAATACATACTGTTGGGTAAAATAAAACCAAATAGATTTCTGCCTTTGAGGCTGAAGTCCATTATATAAAAGCAGCTTTCTACAGTGTTAACATAGCTGCGGTCAGGAAATGAGAACAAAAAGTCCTGTGCACTGAACAGAATCAGCGCTGGAACAAAGAGCCTAGACAGCAAATAAGTTTTAAAATAGTTATTTGCTGCACCACATGTCAGTTATTTGATTTTATAAAGTGAGCTTTGAAAAATAGCAGCTCTTTGTTCCCAGAGCACCCTCTCAGCCTAACATGCTGCTTACTTGCTCAAGGAACTGTTGCAAATAATTCACCTGGATAGAGGTTTCAAGCCAGAATACCTCGTTTCTTCTCCAGCTGGCTATTTAGAGTGATGGAGCCTCCCTCGGAGGTTTGTAACCCAACACAAACAGCACCCTGCGCCTCAGAAGGGCACCTGATGCAAGTGAGGAAACCTTTGCTTAGTACGGTGAACTTGCACAAACACCATCAGCAGGACCAGGGTGCAGATTAGTTCTGCAAAGAGGTGAAAACCAGTAGGATTTGGGGTTGGTGACCTCGTGCCAAAGACCACAACAGGCAGACTGCTTCAAGCGTGCAGACAACAGAAACAAGCTTTGAAGAAGCAGCCAGTTTCTTGCGAGTCCTCAGTGCCAACCACGCACCACACTTGGACAATACCTCTTGCTCTTTTGCAACTCCAGAGCACTTGTGGACTTCCTGGAGGGCCCGATGGCCTGCAGAGGAGGCTTAGTGACAGGCGTGATGAGCAGGGCATCCAAGAGCGAGCGGTAGACACTAGGTTTGGAGAGTCTAGCAAGCGTTTAAAAAGATCACGTAAACAAACTACTTAACCAAACAAAGTTCAAGTTGGCAGGGACTGCTGAAAATCCAAAAACCCTTATGAAAAGCCTGTAGGGTACGTAGCAGTATAGAGAAACTGAACCTAGAATAACTGATTTAGAAATTATGTCTAAATAAGCAGTCCCCAAAGTTGAGGTTGCACAGCCCAGGGGGTGTGCAAGACAACCCACTGGGGTGTGAGAAGAAATTTATTTTATTTTATTTTTACCATCAATAAAGTAAAATAGAAAATATTTTTTAAATAGTGTTTATTTCACCTTTTTCTCATCCTTTTTTAATTTCTGGTTTTGTGGATGTTTTATAATGTACATAATATATTAATACATTAGGACATTTATATAATGTAGAAATACATAAATATACATATATTGGAGACGCACGCTGAAAAATTTTTTACTGCTATGGGTGTATGATTGAAAAACTTGAGACCACTGGTCTAAGTAGGCCTTTATAGAAAGCAATGCAATAAATATTTAGATGCAACTCAGAGAGTTATTGTCTTCAAGCATCCAAAAGTTATGGATCAAAGATGCAGATTATTCCTTGTCACCCCTGTAACATAATTATTTTTTTACAGTTAGATTGTTGAATGAACCGTAAAATGGATATCATGAGGATCAGAAAGGTAAACTACTCACCAAGGTTCAGAGCAGTAGTCTGGAGCTAAGGTAAAAATAGGGCACGGGACCCTTGGACATATTCTAACGACTTGCCCACCATGCTATTGTGAAAGAGCAGATTTTGCAACCCTGTCAGGAACTGATTATTCTTGTGTGAGCTTGAACTTTCTTAAACCAAGCTATAAAATGTTTCTTTTAAAGCTGATGTCTACCTGGCCCGGACAGCAACAGCAGCAGACACGGCGGCAGCAGCCATGCTCTTAATTTTTGATCTCTGCTTGAAAGGAGAAGGAACGGGAAGAGAAGCAGGTCCAAACTTGTGCAGACTTCCCAAAGGGTTTTCCAGCAGTACTTTTCTAGCACAGAAGCTTTGAGCCAACAGAGGAGAAAACAGAGAAAGCAGGAAAGATTGACAGAGACACAGTACAATACCGGACTGCATTAACCGCCAGAAAGTTACGTGATGGTAGGTTCCCAGTTAACAAAGATGTCAGGCAGTGTATTAACTGCCTGAATACTAATGTAGAAAACAGCCATTTTGATTTCATGCACAAATAAAACTTTCCCCTCAACAAGTCAGGATTCAGCATCTATCAACCTTCAAATTCCCCTTCCCAGACTCTGCCTCGCACCCCTGGGACATTCCCACTGAACTCCAGGACACTCGACATGGATCCATCTAAGTCTCCATGGTGCTGACAGAAAGAGCCCTGAAGATCATTTAGCTTCTCCTCTTTTTCATAATAAATAATAAACATGAAAAGCTTTGGAATATTTGGTGATATAACTTCAGTAGGTCTATTTTCATCCACCTTTACCAAATTTAGCATGCTCCTCACCCTCTTTTCATTTTCCCTACTTATTAACTGGGTTGGGAGGAATGCGAACAGGCAAAACAAAAAGTGAAAACAACATACAGGCTCCAAAATTGTTTCTACAATGGTGAATCCATAACCCAGGCTCTATTTTAAAGTTTCAAGATTATCTAAAGAATTGCTGTGCATTTTTTTTAAATAATTTCGGAAGTGAACAAAACACTCTAAACACTTACACACCTACACTTTACACCACTTCTCGGATTTAAATGCAAAAATGCTGCCTGAAAACCTTGCCTACACTTAGCAGTCTGCTGTACATATACCTTAAAAGATTTACCTTGTATGACTTACAGATGATTTAGACTGATAGCTTGAGATTTTACTGAAGGAATTTGTTTCACAGGTAGGCAGAGATGCATCATGCCTGCCCAAAAGCATCAAGAGAAGAAAAGTCATTAATCAAACACTTATTACACTTCTGGCAATGCTAACTACAGCTCAGGAGGATTTTTAAAAGCCCTCCTTACCCATAAAAAAGAACAGCAGCTATGGTTTAATATCCCTGATTGTTAACCACTGAGAGAAGCACTTTCTTTCCCTATTGGTAAACACTATACTATGGATGTCCTGTCACTACAAAAGTTAACGCTTGCATTCTCCTCCAAAAAATTCAGGTTACTGGACAATTCAAAAATACACATTTTATAGCAAGGGTGACTAACCTTTGAAAGCCAGATGAATAAAACGTGTTAATACAAAAGAACCATACATTATGCACACTGTGCCGTGCCTTCCCCAAAAAACCTTCTTCCACACTTTGACGCTATATATTCACTCCACATCACCAACTTTTGACAACAAAGCCACCCTCCAACCAAATCTCCTACCAATGACTGGTTTCTCTGCCTCCATCTAACAGCCACTCTATTTTTTGAATTATTTTTCTAACTTTTGTCTAAAAGCTACTTGAATTTCTAATTGCTAAGCAAATTTCCAGAGCAGCGCATTAGGGTCAGGAGACACCTATAAGCTGCTCCATCTTGATAGCATCATCATCCAAAAAAAAAACAAAAACAAAAACAAAACAAAACATCAGTAAAATGATAGTTTCTGGTTGTGCCTTTTTAACACAGCTGGCTCAGATGCACCTGGCAGGAGTGGGAGGCAGCAGGAGGGCCGTTTCCACAGGCGGGGCTGCAGAAGGGGGCATCAGGGCCACGGCAGTGGGCAGGGGGAGCTCAGAGGTCTGCGTGGACACGGCGCACTTCGTGGGGAGAGGAGGCACTTTATCAGCTGTCAAAAAGCTTGCTGCATCTAGAGCAGGCAGCTCCGCAGTTATTTCCCTAGTTGATGTTAATTTCATAAGTAATTATGAGACAGCACATGGAGAAGAAATCTCTCATTTGATTAAAAATACCAAACAGTAATGGACAACTCTTTCTAGCTGGTGTTCTTGCATCTTTTGTAAGAAGAACGAGTGAGTAGCACATGAGGGCTTTTTTTTCTTCCCTAGGAACCAAATACCTCTCCCCTAGGAATCAGACCATGATGAAACTGGTTCTCTGGGGCATTTTCACAGCTGAAGCCTGAGAGCTTAGAACCAGGCTTGTTTAACCACAAAACCAAACTATTTGGGTAGCTTAAAGTAGTTACTCAAAAAATAGACAACAAACTTGAACGAGAGCACAAGTATATTAGAGATTCTACCTAGTGTAAGTAGATGACACTTTAGACACTGTGGCTACTTGGCTGGTATTTAAAACCTGAACAATTGCAGGAAGATGAGGTGCGTACGTGGGTAAGGCTTCCAAAGGGTTCTCAAACAAAAGTTCTCTGAAGTAAAAGAAAGCAGAAGGACAAGTAGCATTCACCACAGGAAAGCAATATTTTTCCCCATATTTTACTTCCTGTTGCTTGCCACCAAACCACAAAAATTCTGACAGTTTTAGTTTGGTCAGGCTGAGACCTCCTCTTCTCCCCAACCTGATGCTCGTTTGCCAATTAAATGAGCAGCTCCTGACTTCGCAAGTTTCCTTCTGCATCATGACTACATCTGAGGGAAGCTGTTTAGGAAAATTGATAAGCAATGTCAAACCTGCCAAAAAGGAGATCTGGCTGAGTTGAGGAGAGTACAGCAACAGTTACAACAGTGCGCAACAAAATGGGTACGCAGAGATTATACCCTTTCCTGGAGTTGCCCTTAAGTTCTCCAAAACTTCATACAGCATCATAGTGAAGCTTTTTAAGTCATAAAAAGGGCCTTGAAGAAGGGGGGTATATGCTCCAAAGGGAGAGCAAGCAAAAAGCAAGTTGACTCCAAATTTTATTCATACATACATACATACTCATTGTGTTTCCATTTTTCACTTGCTTTGGCAGTAGCTAGAAAAGGAGCAAGAAATTACACTCTGAGATTACAATTTCTGTAGAGAATATTCTTGGCTGTCCACTAATCAGAAAGTGCAAAACAAAAATCAAGATTAATACCTACTATTTAATACTAACTCTTTGTATTTATGACTATCAGGAATAATTCCATTAAAAGAAAAGATAAAAGTAGGTCTGTATGACTGTAAAAAGCATGTATATAAAAGAGCAATCTAAAGACTTGCTGGCACTGGATCTGTTTTATATTAGTTTTATATTTCTCAGGAAGTGCCAGATTCTGTGGTTTACATGGTCTAAAGCTGCCAGGATGACTATTTAAGATGACTTTTTGCAACTTTCTGAAAAGGCTGTAATTGCTCTTAAATATTTTACTGTTAAATTTACAGGAGAATATTGCATATATGAAATATATTGAGTAATAATACACTATAAATTACAGTAGTTAGCTATATTGACATATGACTAGTTTAGGTTTTCAATAAAGAACTAAAACCACAATAAAAAAGCATTATGCTTTATATTATGAAGTCTGCCTTAAAAGCAGAGAACCTAACTTTAATCCAGTAATCAAATCCAGATCCTTCATACATTTCACAGCAAGCTCTTTCTCCTTCTTAGTGGCTCAGTAGTGGGTGGTACAAATCGCAGAGCTTCAGCCAAGCAAAGATCGAGCCCATTAGGAAAAGAAAGACCTATGCCAGTCATCGACAACAAATGCGGGGCTTTAGTGGCAAAAGCAAGCCTACTGACCTTTGCATGGCCCAATTCTGCTTTACTAAAATTCTGACATGGCACGCACCAATTGCTCCATATGGATTTCTGATAGCTACCATTTTATAAAGATGGGGTTCTGGAGATCAGCTTTGGGTGTATTTCCCACCCGAAAGAGTGTTATAAGAGCAGCAACATCAGCTCAGTAACAAAATATAAACACCAAATACAGTTGCTACACTGATGACCTCTCATTTCAGGAGAGAATCAAGACTACATTACTTTGTCAAATAATTTATGTTCTCCTTCCCACACTCGGTGCTAATCCTTCCTTCTACAGCTCTGCAGAAGCTGCTCAGATTTCTGCCCTTCTCGAGTAGAAAATACTCATCATCTACTCTTTCGACTATTTGTATAAATACTTCGTCTCTCATCCTGAACCACCATGAACATAGCTGTCCTTTCTGATTTCCTGTGGCTCATTTTAAAGCTGCTCTCTTGCTAGGTTCATTTTGTCAAATAATAAACTTAGAGCCATAGGTCTTGAGTGAGAGCAGATTTCAATTTCCTCTCCCTGGACACAGATCCAGAGCTAGGATTTAGAAAGAACAGAACACAGTAGTTGTAGCAGTATCTGCAAGGGAGCTGCAGCTTAGTAGCTGTAATAATACTAGAGTTTCATTGGTAGACACGAAAAAATCAATTATTGAAGTAGTACTTTTCCCCCTGCCTTTTTCATCCCAGGATTTTTGCTTTTTTTTTTAAAAAAACGAAACAAAAAAACCCAACAAAACACCACCATGAGTGTTGCCATACACCTTTCGTGTGTATTTTTCATCTTTGGTGAAAGCTACTCACCCCATCTGCTTCCTAGGATTTAAGAGAACGTGCTGCTGAAACAATCACAACCAAGTCTTTTCTGTATTGGCTCAAACCAAAGGTTACCATGAAGGTACCAGTCTGCTGTCCAAGCAAACTTCTGTCATCACCCACCATCCCTTCCTGACTAATCTCGCGCTAGCTCATGAAGGTACCCTTTTCTCCCAGACATCAAAAAAGCCTTCAAAAGACATTGCAACAAAACACACTTGACTTATTTTGTTGTGAGGTTTTGCCTCATCTCCCTCAGCTGATTAAGACTATTGCTTTAAAGGGGCAACTGTCAATCCCAAATCTTAGTATTAGATTTCTAGTTGCAGAAAGCCCACACACATAGGGGCAATAGTATATTCCTGTATGCTTCCCACAAGGACGAGTCTCTGTCTAGGGGCCTGGCAGGACTCCATTTTTAAAGGAGCAGCTTTGTTTCATGTTATAACTTTGTGCTTGTGCATGTGTAATGAACACTAGCTATCTGGAATTAAAAAACACTCCTGCACTGTGAAAAACAAACCATCAGAAAATGTTATTGACCTTCAATAATAGCGTCATAACCCTCCAAATTACTGTCACTGTCTCATATCCAAAATTACCATTGCTGTCTAGTACCCATAGATGACCTCCAAAACATCACCAATTTGCCAAGATAAGTGCCAGTGAAGCTATCCAAGGCCAGTAATGGGAAATTTGCCAGATAATCATCTAGTTTTCTTTGATTGCATCATACCACAGTACAGCGTTATGAACGAAATAATCCACTTTTTAAAAAATTATTTTTAAAGGCACTTTTCTGTGTATTGAAGAAATCTGAATTCACTTTTGAGTTGTTGAGACCACTGAAAAGTTAATCCATCCAGGTGACAGGGTGGACACCCACTGACAACACACCAACACAAACTAAATATTGTGTCTTATTTTAACTGGTATCCACGAGACTGTTCACGAATCTGCTCAACTTTATTTCATTTCTCTTCTCCTTACCCCTCCTACCATTTCCAGGAAAATCCCTAGTCACAGCAGATTAATAAAGTTTATTTTAAGTGAATGACAGACAACGCTCTCTCCCCCAAGACAGACAAATCTAGGGTAGAACACCATATAGACAGATTGTTAACTGAATCAAAACCCCCTCTGAATGATTTACCTCCCAGGAGCTGCTGCAGCAACATGTTCAGAAAGTCTGGGAGAGGGGACACTGCCAGGGGAGGACTCTGCTATCGGCAAAAGAGCAGCTGCAGGTTCTGGTCTAGCACCGTTTTCACTCCATTCACAGTAACAAAACCAAATGCAGACACACACAGAAAGAGATTTTTTTAATCCACATTGAGATAGTATGCTGAACAGGAGACACCGCGCACGAAAATGTTAGTAAATTGGAAAAAAATGGAGTTTACAGCAAAATACAAGTAGGGGGATAAAATGAGGCACAATACACTTACGAAGTGTCACACTTAGAGAAGTGTCCTGATGCTTACAAACTCAGAAAGCCAAGCCTTTACATTTATAAAGATGGAACATGCGTATTTGGTAACACACTATGTGATGGAAAACTTTTAGGAAATAGTGGAAAAGCCACAAGTGCTGGTGGGATTCACTCCTGAAGTTTTATATACTTTTTGCTGCAACTTTTTTTGGGCGTTAGTTTTGTGAAGGTTAGAGTACATACTTCTCCATATTTTTTCATATCCTTTCTTTTTTCAGTTGTGACAGAAAAAAAAAAAAATCTAGAAAACACTGTATTAAAGGCCCTCCTCTTGAAGAAAAGCACTCATCATACATCTCACCCCAATACACAAAAGTAAAAGTAACCTACAAGGTAGAGAGCAATCACAACCACAAGTTTTGAGCAGACTGAATTAGCCACAGGAGCAAGCATTGCTACCTTTTTTTTTTGTTGTTGTTAATATTAGCATGCAGAATTAAGTATCTTAATAAAGTAAGGAGCCTTAAGTGTTGAAAATTATTGAACAGATTCAGGAATGACCAGGGAGCCGACCTTATAGGTGATAAAGGTGTGGATGGAAAGTATGGTACAGGTGGCATCTCCAAAGTCTGGGTAGCTACGGAGTTTTTATTCAGATTAATACAGGTATCCTGGGCTCCTGCTCCATTAGGTAGATCTGCAGGTATGCTTTACAGATATTTATGACATGAGGGAGGGGAAAAAAAAAATGACATCATTTATGACAGGTTGTTTCAGGACTGACCAAGAGTGGGACAAATATTTTCCAGTGGCTTTGGATTAGCTAAACTGCAAATATTTTCCAGTGGCTTTGGATTAGCTAAACTACAAATCTGGAAAATCCAGACACATCTTCACTCAGGACAATGAACCTACTCTACAATTTAAGGCCCAAACCAAATCTGTACCAGGTGGCTCAAAATAGGATTGTTAGAAGTGAACATCTAAAACATACTTCAAAATAGGGTGCAGCAAAATTAGAACTAATCAGTTACTAAAACATGTAAATAACTGGTTTAAGAGCTGCAATTTACACATTTCAGTGAGGGCTTTCTATTTCTATTTCCTGTCCTTTCAGCTGCTGAAAAAAAAA